>PVJC01038645.1:0-16649 GCA_004026665.1 Murina feae | reverse complement strand
AATAGCAGGAGTTCAGCTTTGAACATGCCGAGTGTGAAATGTCAATTAAATATTGTGGTAGGCAGAATTCTAAAAATATTCTCCTTCTCTAGATTTCCTGCCCTAATTCCTGGGACTATGAAGATAATGAGATATCTTGCCTGGGAATATGGCAAAAACATTTTGCAAGTGAAATTCAGGTTACTCATCAGCTAAATTTAACAAAAAGGAAAATTATCCTGGATTATCTCCCAATGTAATAATATGAGCCATTTAAAATCAGAGTTTTCTCTGACTGGTGGTTGAAAAAACCCCAGAAGGGGCCATTTAAAAGAATTTGAAGCCCCAAAGGTTGGTGCTGGTGCTGGTTTGAAGGTGGAGGAGGTCCATGTGATGAGAAATGTTAGTGTCCTTTAGAAGCTGAGAGCAGTCCCTAGCTGCCAGCCTTCAAGGAAACAGGACATCTGTCCTAAAGCTTCAAGGGACTGAATTCTGTCAATCACACGAATGAGCTAGAATTCAATTCTTCACCAGAACCTTTAGATAAACGTTCAGTCCCGTCACACTTTGAGTTTTGGCTTTGTCAGAACTCAAGCAGATCTCACTTTAGCCCACCTAGTCTTCTGCCCTACAGAAACTGTGAGATAACAGATGGCCCTTGTTTAAAGCTACTGCTGTTGATACTTTGTTCTACAGCAATAGAAAATAAAGGCAGACATTGTATATATGGAGATGTCAAGTAAGCAGTTGGATATATGAGAGTGGAGTTCAGAAGAAAGATTTAGATTATAGGCATGCGTTTGAGTATCATTGGCATAAAGATGGTATTCAAAAACCATGGCACTTTAATGATTGCCAAAGGAATGAGTAAGGATGGAGTTGGATACTTTGACCAGAGAATGAGACCTGGGGCCCTCCAGTATATATTTACAAATTTTTAATTAGTATTAATTATTGTTTTATTGTAGTAAGAATACTTAACATGAGATATACCCTCTTAAGTTATTAAGGATACGATACAATATTGTTAACTATAGGCCCAATGTTGTACAGCAGATCTCTTCTAGAACATATTCATCCTGCATTGCTGAAGCTTTAAACCCATTGATTAGCAACTCCCCATTTCCCCTTCTCCTCTACCCCTGAAACCCAGTTTTGTTCTCTGGTTTTATGATACTTCATTTTAGATACCTCATATAATTGGAATCATACAGTATTTGTCTTTCAGTGACTCGCGTATTTCACTTAGCATAATGTGTTAAGGTTCATTCATGTTGTTGCATATTGAAGGATTTCCTTCTTCATTAAGGCTGAATAACATTCCCTTGTGTATATATATGCCACATTTTCTTTATCCATTTATCCACAATGGGCATTTAGGTTGTTTCTATATCTTGACTTAGTGCTGCAATAAACATGGGGATGCTAATATCTCTTTGAGATCTAATTTCAATTCTTTTGGATAAATATCCAAAAGTTTGATTACTGGATAATATGATAGTTCCCCTAATTGTTTTGGAAACCTCCATACTGTTTTCTGTAGTGGCTGCATCATTTTACATTCCTACCAACAATGTACAAAGGTTCCAACTTCTCCATGTCCTCATTAACATTGTTTTTTTTTAAAAAATATAATGGCTATCTTATTATGTGTGAAGTGATATTTCATGATATTTCAGTTCGTATTCCATGAAATATCACTTTGCGTTTTCCTGATTAATTATATGAAATGTTTTTTCATATACTTGTCGACCATTTATATGTCTTGCTTGAAAAATATCTATTCAAGACCTTAGCTTATTTTAAAATCAGTTTTTTTGAATTGAGTTTCTTATATATTTTTAGGATTAACAAAAGTTACAATAACCAAAACAATAAAAGTTTTTTTAGAAAGCTTAGTACTGACATGAAGGCAGATATATAGACCAATGGAAGAGAACAGACAGCCTGAAAATAACTTCATATATATAGTCAACTGATATAGGCAAGAGTACCAAGAATACATAGTGGGGAAGGATAGTCTCTTCAATATATGGTGTTGGGAAAACTGGATATTCACATGCAAAAGAATGAAGTTGGATCCTTATTTACACCAAACACAAAAATCAATTCAAAATGGATTAAAGACTTACATTGTAAAATTCCAGAAGAAAATATAGGGGTAAAACTTTATGACAGTAGTCTTGACAAAGATTTCATGGATGTGACATCAAAAGCACAGACAAAAATACCAAAAATAAACAAGTGGGACTATATCAAATTAAAAAGCTTCTACCCAACAAAAGAAATAATCAACAGAGTGGAAGTGCAACCCATGGAACAGGAGAAAATATTTTTAAACCATGCATCTGGGGCCCATTCAATATTAAGAAGTAAGGGAGAAAAGGAGGAACAAAGAAAGAAGGTTTAGAAGGAAGGAGCAGTGGGATAGGAAAAAAATCAAGACATTATGGTAGCCTGGAAGCCATGTGAAGAAAGTATCAAGGAAGAAAGAGTGATGAACTGTATCAAATTCTGATAAGTCAAGTAAAATGAATTGACTGTTCAATTTAGCAGCATGGAGGTTTTGGCGACTTCTTCATGATCCATTCTGGGAAAGTGACATAGATAAAGAGGAGTTTATTACAGTGGGTTGAAGAAAGGATGGAAAGAGAGACACAAAATTACAGAGCAATTTTTTTTGGGATTTACTGCAAAAGGGTGCAAAGAAATTAAGCAATGACTTGTGGGGAAAGTGAGTCAATAGAGAGCTTTTCCTTTTTTTAAGATGGGTAAAATAATGTAATGTTTGTGTTCTATTTGGAAAGATTCAGTAGGGATGGAAAAATTGATGAGAGGGACATTTTTTGAAAAGTCTTGGAATAGGTGAAAGGAGTGGAGTTTAGTGTGAAACTGGAGGGCAAATGTTTAGCTAGCAATGTGTTTGTCCAACTTAGGAAGGCAAAGCATAAAGGGTGATGCTGTAAGGTGGATGGGTATGTTAGCTGGAACGTGAGTATTCCAGTAGTTGGTAATGAGAAGGTTCAGCATATGACATGAAGTCAGTGGTTGAGGTAGGATGAATGACAAGGTAAAAAGAAAGGGGAAGTTTAGAAACACAGTGGCCAGGGTGTAAGAAGCATCATTTATATGTGTATCAAAACTGCCAAAAATTAAAACAAGAGTAGTATTAGAATGATGGTGAAACAAGAGCTAAAATCAGTGAGAAATGAGGTGAGGTTGGTCTGAGGGTTGCTGGATGACAGTAGCAATGAGTGGGTATGAGACGATAGGATCTGACGACTTGAGCTTCAAAGCTGGATGATTTTTTATTTTTAGGAAAGGGGAAGGAAGAATTAAAGTGGCAACGAAGAGCAAGGATGACACCTATTGAACCCCTTTGCCCAGTGGTTTGTTGGTGGTGGATGAAAAAATAGGCTCTATTGTAAGTAGCATCCTTATGGGAGACAGGTTTTAGTTAGAAGAAGACAGGAAAAAGAACTCTCAGAGAAGTAGAGGTAGAGCTAGAAAGTAGAGGGGATTTTACTGATGACAATTTCAGAGAGCACAGCAGACTGGTTTCAGGAGTGGGGGCAGGTTGAAAAGGGGAAAGAAATAGGTGTGTAAAACATTATGGGGATTACAATGTGGATAATGAGAGGTGATCTTGGAATCTGGACATTCTTAAAGTGAATGACATAATCAGTCATAAAGGACTTAGGTGATTGTTGATGGATTCAAGCAAATAACAGTAACAAGGTCATGAGTGTTGGGGAGTAGGAACGCAATTACTAACATGTTGGTATGCCCTGTAACCAAGTTAAACATGATCTAATTTATGATGAACAAGTAACCCTCAGCTGCTTGTTGGAAAAGTCAACTCTCCAGTGGAGTGTCACCAGTGGCTCAGCTCTCAAGCAAATGTCAAACATTTGGCTTAATTTTAACTGGGGAAAAAAGCAGAAGAGCAGAGTTTTTTCTCAAGCCATTCATTCTTCACCCAGGTATCATTACCTGTGATATTTGCTTAGGCAAGAAGTGATGTGGCAGGAACAGGTCTTGTGAGTGTGAGTGACACTTTACTTTCTGGGAGGAAGGGATTCATCTCTAAGCAATGACACTCAGCCAGGTATGAGGATGCCACAATGAGTCCAAATAGATACATGTATAATTTAATGGGAAACCTTCCTAAGTTAATAGTTTCTGACCTCCATGAGGAGCGTGTGATGACCTCATAGCAAAAGCTAAATGTAGAAAACTTCCTTGGGTGTCACACTTGCAAAAGTGTTTCTAGAAACACAAAATATAGTACAAAGAGGGGTTTTGGAGATAATCTGGTTTCATGGATTTTAAAAATTTATATTTTACAGGGGAAGATTTATTATATTTTATTATTTTTTTAAATTGTATGAGGAACCACAGTATACATAAAACAAATAAAAATTACACTGCACTGGGTGATTTTTGAGTTGTTTCTGAATTCTTTCTGTTTGGGCTCTATCACTTTATGAGTGCTCATGAGTACCTTTGGGGAAACTTAAGGGATTGTGTAACACATAATTTTGACAAGCATTGATCCAAATGCCTTGGCTTGGCTTGGATTTCCTGTCTAAAACATACTCTGTGACAAGGATTTGAAAGCAAATGGTTTATTCAGGAGATGATCCCAGGGGGAGTAAGGGATGACATGGGAAAGAAAAAGCAGCCAATTTGGGATGCATTAATGTGTAGGTTACCACGGTGAGCAACTGGGAAGACAATGTATAACATACCCCAGAGTTACCCCAGCGGAGAGAAAAGAAACTAGTTTTATTTATCCATCAACCACCATGTGACATTGGTCAAAAATTGCTCTAGGGTGTTAACTCCTTGGTACCTCTTACCCACTCTGTGTGAAAGAGTTTACCCCTGTGGCCAAGGAAAGCCTTCAGGCAGGAAGTTGCAGGTGTTTTCAGTAAGAAATAATAGGTGTGCACTGAGTGGTGAATATGAAGGCAAACTGGCAGTACACCAATAGTGCCTGCAACATTCTTCTTTTGAAAGGTGGAGGAGAGGGTGTCCTGTGATGGTAGAACATGACCTTGGATGGCTCATGCTGTAAGACACTACCCTGTCTCTCAAAAAAGCACACATCTTAAAATGCACATGAAGTTGTTCAACAAATATTCATTAAACTCCTAGGCTATTCCAGGCACTGTTTTAGGCACTTGATATATATCAGTGAACAAAACACTCCTGATCAAATTATGAGTGTATTCTAGTAAGGAAAATCAGGCAATAAACAATAAATGTAAGGTAAGTGCAACAGGTGATTGGCAAGAGGGACTAGAATCAGATTCTGGATGTAGTTTAAAGGCAGAGCCAACAGGGGTTGGAGGTAGAAGGCTGATGAGGGAGGATTGTAATTTTAAATAGGGTTTTTCAATGGAGACCTCATTGAGGGGCACCATTCATGAGGGTGAGAGAGGTAGCCATGAGGATATCTGTGGGAAAAGTATTTTGAGCAGAAGGAACAGTCAGCACAAAGGCTTTGAGAAATGGGCCCATTTTAGCAACAGTGAGGAAACCAGAGTACCCGGAGCAGAGTGAGTGAAGAGGCAAGCAGCAGGATGTAAGGTCAAAGATGAGCAAGGAGGCCAGGTAATGGGAGGCTTTGTAAGATTCTAGGTTTACTCTGATTTGGATGGCAATCACCAGAGGCTTTGGGCAGAGTGATATTATCTGATTTAGGCTTTTAAAAGGATCACTTTGTAGCTTTGAAAGTAGATTTTAGGGGGTCAAGCATAGAAGCAGGGAGATCAATTCAAATGCTTCATAGTAATCCAGGGAAAAGATAAAAGTGGTTTAAACTAGGATGGTAGCAATGGACATTATGAGAAGTGGACAAACTCTGGACATATTTTGAGGATAGAGACAGCTATTGCAGACAGCTTCGGATGTATGGTATGAGAGAAATAAAGGAATCAGGTATAACAACAAAAATTTTGGCCTGAGCAACTAGAAGAGTGCTGTTGATGTTTGAGATAGTGGCGTGGGTTTCTGGAGGCAGCGGGAGGGCATCAGGAACAGAGATGTGAACTGGTTAGTTTAAGATGTCAGATACATAGCAAATGGACATATTGAGTAGTCAGTCTGGTATGTGAGTCTAGTGTTCTGAAGATGTCTAGGCTAGAGTGTAAGGTTAGAGAAGTCGGGAAGTTATTTAAAGCCATGAGACTGTATAAGATCCCTGAGGAGCATGAATGACTGAGGAAGAATTCTGGGGCACTGCAAAACTAGAGCATTAAGATAAAACTAAGAAGAAGGGAACTGCGATACAGGAGGAAATTTAGGAGAGTATAATGTTCTGGAAGTTTCAGAAAAGAAGACAAGGTAACATTGAAATTAGCATCATGGAGGGCATTTGTAACCTCTACCAGACAAGTTTCAGTAGGTTCATGTGGGCAAACATCTTATTCAAGTGGGTTTAATTGAAAATGGTAAGAGGAATTTATGAAAATAAACATAGACAAATTTTTGGGAAAGCTTTGCTACAAAGGAGAGCAGATAGTTGGATATAAGGTATCAGGGGATGTGGGTTTAAAAGAGAGTTTGATTTTTCTGCAAAGGGGACATACAGATGCCAAAAGACATATGAAACAATGCTCAAAGTCACTGATCATCAGAGAGATGCAAATTAAAATGACAATGAGGTATCACCTCACACCTGCCAGAATGGCTACCATCAACAAATCAACAAATGATAAGTGCTGGTGAGGATGTGGAGAGAAAGGAAACCTAGTTCGCTGCTGGTGGGAATGCAGACTGGTGCAGCCATTATGGAAAATAGTATAGAATTTCCTCAAAAAATTAAATATGAAATGCCCATTTGACCCAGTTGATCCCACTTCTAGAAATGTATCCTAAGAAACCTGAAATGCCAATCAGAAAGAATGTATGCACCCCTATGTTCATAGCAGCACGATATGTAATAGCTAAGATCTGGAAACAGCCCAAGTGCCCATCAGTAGATGATGAGTGGATAAAAAAAGCTGTGGTACATTTACATCATGCAGCAGTAAAAAAGAAGGATCTCTCACCCTTTGAGGGACCTGGAGAGTATTATGCCAAGCAAAGTAAGCCAGTCAGAGAGACAAGTATCCCATGATCTTGCTCATATGCAGAATCTAATGCACAAATAAGCTGACAATCAAAATAGATCCAGAGACATAGAAGCATGGAATGGACTGTGGAATCTTAGAGGGAAGGCAGGGGTAGGTGAGTGAGTGGGAAGAGATCAAAGAAAGATTTGTATGCAAATATGCATAACCCATGGACACAGATAATAGGGTGGTGAAGGCCTGGGGTGGGGGTGGGTGGGTTCAATGGGAGAACAAAGAGAACATACGTGATAATTTCAACAATAAAGATTAAAAAATAAAAGAAACAATAAAAGAGAGTTTGGTTTTTGAAGATGTGAGACATAAAATACATGTTTGATAAGATCTACTGGAGTGGGAACATTGATGTGGGAGAGAATGGTGAGAATTGCATGAGTGATGTTCATGCCTGGGCTGAGGGAATAGCATCTAGTGGATAAATGGGAACATTGACTTTTAAGATAGGACCATAAATAATTGAATTGCAAAATGCAGGAAGACACAGTGTATGAATACAGATACTATAGATGAATAGATAAAGTGCTCAGGATTTTCTTTTTAGAATTATTTCATTTTATTGAGGTAACATTGGTTAATAACATTATATAAATTTCATGTGTGTATTATAATTTGTACTTGCATACTATATTGTATGTTCATCACTGAAAGACCAGTTTTCATCTGTAATCATATATTTCACCTCCTTTACCCATTTTGCCCCCCTGACACACCTCATTCCTTTCTTGTAACCACCATCTGTTGACTCTATCTATGAGGTTGTTTTAATTTATTTTTTTGTTTGTTATATATTCCACGAGTAAAATCATATGGTTTTAGCCTTTTTATGTGTGACTTATTTCACTTACCATAATACTCTCAAGATCCATCCATGAAATATTTCATCTTTATTTAATGGCTGAGTGGTGTATTCCATTGTAGTGCGTGCCCGTGTGTGTGTGTGTGTGTGTGTGTGTGTGTGTGTAGTGTATACATATTCTTTATACATTCATCTGTCAATTGACATAGGTTTCCATAACTTGGCTATCCTATATAATAAAGGGCTAATATGCAAATTGTCCCCTTGATCAGGAGTTCAACAGGGAGTTCTACCAGGGGGCATGGCTGGCTGGCAGGCCAAATGCCTGAGGCCCCGCCCCCCTGGCCAGCCTAGCCCCCAATACCCTCCCCAATGTGATCGGGGGTGGGGCCAACTGGCCAACTGACCTTGGTCAGCCTGGCAAAATCGGCCCCGATTGGAGCAAGCTGGCCAGACCCCACCCAGGCACAAATTCATGCACTGGGCCTCTAGTTATAAATAATGCTGTGCTGAATATAGGAGTACATGCATCTTTTTGAGTAATGTTTTCATATTCTTCAGAATAAGGGGAAGTGCTAGATCAAATTGTAGTTCTAGTCTTAACTTTTGAGTAATCTCCATACTGTTTTTCATAGTGGCTATGCGAATTTACAATCCCATCAACAGTATGTGAGTGTTCCCCTTTCTCCATATCTTCTCCAAAATTTTATGTTTTTGTCTTTTTGATGGTAGCCTTTATAGCAGGCATGAGGTGATATTTAATGACTAGTGATGTTGAATATCTTTTCATGTGCCTATTAGTCATTGGTATGTCTTCCTTGGAAAGATGTCTATTCATATCTGAGGATTTTTTTCAGTGAAGTTGGAATCAACTTCAAGTCATAGGTTGAGAATGTGGATTGGGGCTATAGGTTTAGAGGTTGAAAAGAGAGGAGAAGATGTGAAATAATCATCTGGGTTTATAAAAGAGTAAATAGACTAAGAAAATAAAGGATTAGAACCTATTTGGTTATGGATTTAAAGTGAGACCAGTTATCATAGATTGTCTGTTTTTCTTCAGTCACATTTAGCATTCAGCTGCATAGGGGCAGACACAGTATAGGTGGCAAGTTGGATTTAATGAGATTTGTGATATTTCCACAGAAAATGTGTAAAGAGAAAGGTGCAAGGGAGATGAGGGGATACAAGGGAGTGAATTGATTATAATTCTTTACCACAGAATAAGCTGGGTAATGAGGAAAAAGGAGATATCAGTGGGTGAGGAAAAATGAGAAGCTGGTAGGACCAATGCTTTGGAGGTCTTATCAGGCATCTCAGTATTGATGGATTCTGGATACCAGAGCTAGAAAGGTAGATGGTGGTTAGGAAGTGAGATGCATACAAATGAGTTCATGGGAGGATTGTAGTTATTGGTAATGACGAGGTCATTATGGACATGACCATGAAAGCGAGTGACTGAGGTAAGATGGAGGACAAGGTTATATGAGGAAAGGAGCTCTAGAAACTGGAAGGCTAGGGGTTTAGACACACTCTTCTTTGGCTAACTTTAGCTGCTTAGCAAGCTGAGGACTCCTGGGACTTTGTGCTTTAGTGCTAATCTCTAAACATAAGAATGAGAGAATGACTGCATGACTAGATTATGCTTCTCTTTGGTTATGTTCTGGGATCAGTACCAAATATACCATTTCATTAATCTTCTGATGTTTTGCCTTTGTAAAATATTTATTTTCTAAGTTTATCTAAAGCAGTGCTCTGGACTTTTATCACATTGCCCTTACATAGAATGGACAATCCAGAGCACAAGCATAGAGAGGTTGGTTAATATTTCATTATTTCTTCTCTGTTTATGTTGGCAAGCAGAACACCATGTGATTTCAGTGCCTACAGAGACACCAATAACCACATAAACAATGTCAGCAGTAGGAACTCTCCTGGAAGGTGAACATTTTAAAGAACTTGTGACACATCATTCCAGACAACAAAGTTTTCTTTGCCTCTTTAGGATCTTCTCAGGGGGTGAGCTTCTCTCAGGGCCCTACCAGAGCCAGAATCAACACCAAGACATAGTCTAGGATAAAACAAACCAACACCCTAGGACTCCCTACCAGGCTTCAGCATGACAGTGGCAAAACATCGCTTAAGTCCACTCCTGCAAGGGAGTGCAGAGAGAAGAAGCAGCTGTAGGAAGTGCAATAAAGAATAACAAGCAAACAACTCTCCTACAGTTGCTCACAGTCAAGGGGCTGACATACTCTTTGACGGTGTCATCTTTCAAGGTTGCTTTGAAATGAAGAGACCTGAAAGTATCCTCCAGATCAAGAAAATACAGAAAATCTTTCTTTTCCTGTTAAAGCCCACAAATAGGAGCCCAGATATTTTACTCCAAAATGATGGGTTATATTGAGGGAAATGAGTGGCCATTTACTTTTTGTGGAGTTTGTTGAGAAGCGGGCCCCCAGGACCATCCGCCACATGCCTATGTTGTCCTGAGAAGCAGAAAAAAAAGATTACCTGCAATGAGTACCATGAGAAAGCAGCAACACAACGTCAAGAGTGTGAGTGATAAGAACCATTTACAGTCTGACAACTTAAAGTCACAACAGCAGGAGGAAGAGCAAAGGGAACGGGAGAGACCTTCCCATTTGAAGGGAAAGCAGGCAAGAAATGGCCCAAAAGAGAAGAGCACGTCAAGAACCAGTTCAAGTTGGTGTGTACCCTGGAAAATTTACTCTTTGAATTCTGGTTCCTGGAAATGTACAATGTACATAATCATCATCTTAAAGTATCGAGAGTGTTAAGTCAGAGGTTATATTTTCAATAGTCAACTGCTTCTGGAAAAAAAAAAAAAGAATCGGTGCAAACAATGACACACAAAGACATTACAGAGGGATGCTGTAAATCTCTTGCAAGACCCACTGGAAAATGACTAGTGAGTAGATGTCAAAGCAACAAGACTGACACTGGCCTAGCCTGACCCAGCTCCTCATTAACTCTCTGTTAGAGGTTTTGTTGGGACAAATTCACCTTCATATAACATGTCCAAAGTAAGGTATATTAGCTGAAATATTTAACTGTTTGAGTTTCTTAGTTATACATTTCCCCAAAGAAGAGGTATGATTGTTAATATGGCCAATGGAAACCCATAGGTGTGGTCTCAGTATTTCACACCCATATAACTAGAGCCATCATGGGAAACCTTAGAGCATATCACTGGAAGAACATGAATGCAGCTAATTCTTGCTCTAGGCAGGCCTGATTGGTAGAGTTCCAAGTGGCTGCCAATTTTACCTTAATCTTTCCTTCCTCAAAAATAAGAGCTCGCAAACTATGGTGGCATGTGGGGCAAATTCGACGAGCTCCCGATTTTGTTAATAAAGCTCTATTGGAACACAGCCATGTCCATTTGTCTACATATTCTCTGTGGGTGCTTTCTCACTATATTGACAGAGTCGAGTAGTTGCAGCTATCAATATACTTTCTCCATTACTTGCATCTTTTCTTTTCTTTGTCTTCCCTTTTCCGGGCTATTATCCAGTCACAATCTTAACTCCAGAAAGTGTCTAGATCCCCATGTAATCAGGCAGTTCAAAACTCAGCTGCCACAAGTGGTTCATTTTGGTGTTGTTTTGGAGTTTGGGGAATTTTTATGGTAATTATTTTCACTTAATTGGATTTGTTAAATTAAAAACATTGCTTTTGGTAACAAGTCAAACAATGCAGAGGAAACTCTTTTTTTTAAGATTAAAAAATATTTTTATTGATTTTAGAGAGGAAGGGAGAGAAAAAGAGAGATAGCAACATGGCTGCCTCTTGCACACTCCTTCCTGGGGACCGAACCCACAACCTGGGGATGTGCCCTTGACTGGAATTGAACCCAGAACCCCTCAGTCCACAGTTCTATCCACTGAGCCAAACAGGCCAGGGCAAGAAAACTCTTTTTAGAGAAAGAGATAAGAATCTTCCCCTTTCCTCCATTCTATCACTTGAAATAATCAGTATTAATATTTCAATTCATCCACACTCTTCTCTAGAGGTGGCTATTTTTTAAAATCTCTATTGTTATAATAAGGTTGAGAGGCTAAAATACTTGATACTTAATATGCAGAGCACATTCATTCACTCAAGAAATATTTTTAATAACTTTATGTTTCAAGCACTGTACTAAGTGCTGAAAAATAAACTTAAAATTCTCTAGGGCAGTAGTTACCTGAATATCAAAAAAATCAGTTGTTTCTTTTTATAGAGTGGTTAAACAGCTCACCATGCTTAATAATGTGATGACAGTTTGATTACACACACTAGCTAGTCAAGCCAACGATGACATTCAGCACAAGGAAGACTGATAAATAAAGTCATTCTCCAGATCAAAAAAGAAAATTAATGCGAAATCCAAGGTAAAAAACAAACAAACAAAAAAACCAATCAACTGATATCTTCTTATACTCTTTCATAGTCATTAGGGTGTCCCAAAAGTATATACACCTTAAAAGCTGATAGCTCAATTGATGTTTCTTTCTTTTCAGATTTAACCTATTGGAATTAATAATTATTCAAAGTGTGCATACACTTTTTGGGACGACACCCTGTATTTAGCAACAAGTCTGGTTCTCTGCCTTCCAGGAGCTTGGTAGAAGTGCACTTTTTCACATCCTTAAAGTTAGGGAGCACTGTGGCATTTCCACTGTAGCTAGGAAATTGGAAAGAAGGAGACGACTTAGCAGGCGTACACAGGAATCTAGGCATAAAGCAAAGAGGGTCTTAACTAAGGCAGACATAGAGGTGCTACAAGTAGATCATGTGGCTACCAGAGATTTAAGATGATAGAACTCAGTGCGGAGAGAATGAGACAATGAGTGAGAGCAAATATCATTTCTGGCCTGCATAATTGGGTGTGAGCAAACAATTTCACTCATTGAGCCAAAGAAGGACCTGGCGAGTTTAACTTGAGATAAAAATGTGTCTGAGGTACCATGTGAAAAATGTTCAGAAATTGGACATACAGGTCTGGAATTCTGGGTATAAATCTACAATAAAAATAGAGATTTAGCCCTAACCGGTTTGGCTCAGTGCATAGAGTATCGGCCTGTGGACTGAAGGATCCCAGGTTCGATTCCAGTCAAGGGCACGTACCTTGGTTGTGGGCACATCCCCAGTGGGGAGTGTGCAGGAGGCAGCTGATCGATGTTTCTCTCTCATCAATGTTTCTAACTCTCTATCCTTCTCCCTTCCTCTTTGTAAAAAAATCAATAAGATATATTAAAACAGATAGAGATTTAGGGTTATTTAGAGAATAAATAATAATTATAGTTATAAGCTTAAATTAGTTCTTTCACAGAGAGATTCTAGAACAGCAATGTCCGATATAAATTTCTATGGTAGTAGAAATGCTCTATATCTGCTCAGTCCAATACAGTAGCCAATAGACATACGTGGCTATTGAGCACTTAAAATGTGGCTGGTACAACTACGAAACATAATATTTCATTTTATTTAATTTTTACTTATTCAAATTTAAACGGATACATGAAACAAAGGTTCCCATATTGGATAGCACAGCTCTTAACTGAAAAGAGAAATAAGCCAAGATTGTAGTCTGATGAAACATTGTCAAGCATACTCTTTATATGTGTGGCCACATGTGTACACATACATGCACTCTGTGTATATGTGTGTATTAAAATGGAATAGTTTTAACTTCTGCTTCCAGCCAAGATGAAGTAACAGAGACCAAATTGATCCTTCCACTTGAAACAACTAAAAAAAGGCAAAACACAGAAAACAATATTTTTCAAGACATCAGACCGGGGTCAATGAAAGGACAGTGATTCCCTGAGAAAAAAAATGAGGTAAGTTTTATGATTGCCTCAACTTATTGCTTGTAGAAAGTCTCCAGGTTGTGATGCAAAAAGAGAGAAACAGGCAGAGCCTGGCTGATTTATCTTAATGACACAGAGCTGGAAGGCTGGCAAGCTAAGGCGCCTAAAATCCACAGGGAAAAATACTGGAAAGGACAGAACTGCTCAGAGAGACAGAGACAGAGTCAGAGACATAGAGTAAGAGTGCTCTGGAGATCTGGATTTTTGTCCCCCTGGATTTTTAAGTAAGTGTCTAAGATGAAAAATACCCTGTATGATATTAACAGCAGATTAGCTATTATAAAACAAAAGATTATTGGATTTGAAGATATAGTAATAGAGTATCCATAATGAAATACAGAAAACAGAAACACCCCCCAAAAATAACAGAGCATCAGTAATCTGTGGAACTCAAGTGGCCTTCTATACATGTAATTGGAATTCCTAAGGAATGCAAGAGAGAGGGTAGATGGAAAAAATATTTGAAGAAATAAAAGCCAAAATTTCCCCATATTTGATGAAAGCAGAAAACTCACAGATTCAAGAAGTTTGATAAATCTCAGTATAAAGAAAGTGCAATTGTTTCTGTCTAGGTTTTGATAGAAGTTTAAAGACTGTGGATGCCAGCCTCACCTGTCAGCCCATCTGTCATAAGTGGAGTGATGTCCCCACAAAAGCTGTATAATACTCAGTACCTATGAATATGGCCTTGTTTGCAAATAGGGTCTTTCAGACTTAATCAAGTTAAGATGACGTCATACTCAATTAGGGTGGGCTCTAATCCAATATGACTGATATTCTTTTATGAAGATAAAACACTCCTGGCTGATGTGGCTCAGTAGTTAGAGTGTTGAATTGAATACTGAAGGGTTATGGGTTCAATTCCTGGTCAAAGGCATGTACCTGGGTTTCGGGTTCACTCCCTGCCCCTGGTTGAGTGCCTGCAGGAGGTAACCAGTTGATGGGTCTCTCTCTCTCTAGCTCTTTTTCTCTGCCTACCTCCCTCTCTTCCATTCTCTCTGAAAAGCAACGGAAAAAATATCTTCAGGTAAGGATTAAAAACACATAAACAAGCAAAAAAACAAAAAAAAAAAAAACAAAACACAAGCAAACAAATAAAAAACCAGAAACATAGACAGACACCCCTAGGAAGAATGCCAGATGACGACAGAGCCCCAGGAAGAAGTCTAGATGATGACAGAGGCAGAGATTGGAGTGAAATACCTACCAGCCCAGAAACTCCGAGGATTGTTGCTGATGCCAGAAACCAGAGACAGTCACGGAACAGAATCTCCCTTCCCGCCTTCAGGGAGAGCTGCTAATAACTTGATTTTGGACTTCTGGCCTCCATAACGTTTAAAGAACAAATTTCTACTGTTTTAAGCCACCCTGTTTATGGTAATATGTTACAGAAGCCTTAGGAAACCCACCATCTATGCAGGATCTGTATAAAACTATTTTTGTCACACTCAACCCAACACTTTCCCGCTACCTGGAGGGTATAAAAATATTGAGATTAAAAATTGCAATATTTTTCCAATGTGATCTGAATTCCATCCTCACCTCTCCGTACTCGATGTCTGACGAATGAACTGATGCAGAAGGAGATTGCCTTTATGCCCTAGATGACATGTAATTTCTCATCTGCCCTCTGTTCAGCCAGCCCAAAACCCACAAAGATGGATTACCAGAGCATTGGATCAAAATGACAAGGAGTTAAAATTTCTAGGAAGGATTCTACTGATTCAAGGCTCCTAAAAACATTGCCCTCAAGTACAAGACAAGGACTTGGCTGATGAAAATACCAGGAGGAGTGTGGGTTACTCAAGGAAAGCTATATAGTTTGTCAGACAGCATTGCTATAGCCTGATGCAACATTCAGAAAGGATCATGGGAGTTGGAACTCATTTGGCCTCTGGCTGCCCCAGAACACATCCTAATTCACACCAGGCTGTGGTGCAGTGTTTTATAGCACAACAACCCTTTAATTCTCTAGTCACAGACTCTGAGCACTGAGGAGACAAAGACCTTGACAAGAGAGCACATGCAAGAACACATACAGAAAGGTGGAGGAGGAGAGGCCTACAGGTCCCCAATGCATCTGGGTCGCCTTCATTAGCTGCCCTTGCTCATGGACCTTCTATTTCACACACAGATGCTCAGTGATGCATCACATCTCTCAGTTGCTCTCTATGTGTGGTATGAGTGGTCTCTCTCTCTATCTCTATCTCCATCTCTCTGTGAGTGGTGTAGTATGCACTATATGTATGACAGTGTGGTATGTATAGTATGGCATGGCATGTGTTTGGTGTGTATGTGTGTTGGGGAAGGTTGGGGTGCTAGTGACTGAATCCCTGACTACAGGATTAGGTTGAACAAAACAAGGCAGCTGCAGCATAAGCAGTGACTTGGAACTGACCCAGTGTCTGGACTATTTTTAGCAATGACACTCCATGACTTTGCACTCTTCCCTAATATAATTGACAGTAGCAGGATCCCATAGGAAACAGCAAGTATAGCTAAAGACTCTTTGCTTTCCAGATCATACTATCCCATAATCCTTGTGAACAAATAATCAAGTGTTTATTTCTATATCACTGAGACATTTCAAACACTATATAAAATTTTCCAAAATTTAAGGGGCAAAGAATAAGGCAATTCAATATACTGACACTATCACTATATGGGAACTTTTTTTGTCTGTTTTTTTTTTCTTTTAATTGAAGTGTTATTGACATATACATTTGTTTCAGGTGTGTAACATAATCTTCTATAATAAAAGCGAAACATGCAAATGTGACCGTTACCACCAGCCAATCAGAGAGGCTGTATGCAAATTAACCCAGCCAAGATGGAGGCCAACAGCCAATCAGAGCGACT
>PVJC01038644.1:0-16658 GCA_004026665.1 Murina feae | reverse complement strand
GACTGTTTGCCCCATGCAGCCTGCTGTTCAGTCATTTGGTCATCCTTCACTAACCCCCCTGCTGGCCTGGTCATAGGTAGCCATCTTGTGAGGGCGTGAGGGTTAATTTGCATATTACTTCTTTATTATATAGGATTATGGGATAATTGTTCATTCCCTTTTAACCTTTAAAACTCTAAATGGACCCTGACTGGTTTGGCTCAGTGGATAGAGCATCGGCCTGCGGACTAAAGGATCCCAGGTTTGATTCCGGTCAAGGGCATGTACCTTGGTTGCGGGCACATCCCCAGTGGAGGGGGTATGCAGGGAGCAGCTGATTGATGCTTCTCTCTCATCGATGTTTCTAACTCTCTATCCCTCTCCTTTCCTCTCTGTAAAAAATCAATAAAAATATATTTAAAAACAAAAAAACAAACTCTAAATGGCCCAAAGAGGGCTTTTTCTAATGGAGTTGGTAAGAGCTCCAGTGAAGGAATTGTTACTGTCACACCTGCTGGTGTCTGCTGCTTGCTGCTGAGTGGCACAATGAACATCCCTTCCTTCTAGTGGTGGAAATGGCATCACTGAAGTCTCATCCATGTGCAGCTTAGAATATGTGCCTCCCTTCTAGCTAAAGAAAAAAGATTATGCCTGGCTCGTGTAGCTCAGTGGTTGAGGGGCAACCTGTAAACCAGGAAGTCATGGTTTGATTCCAGTCAGAGCACATGCCCAGTTGCAGGGTTGATCCCCAGTGGGAGGCAGCCAATCAATGATTCTCTCTTATCATTAAAATTTCTATTTCTCCCTCTCCTTTCCTCTCTGAAATTAATAAAAATATATTTTAAAGACAAAAGGTCAGCTTATCAGATGCTGAGCAGCCTTTGACTATGCTAATGTTTCAAGATTGCTTTTTTACTGGGAATGATGTTTTTGGATATGACAGGAAAATATTCTTACTGAGGTACCTCAGTTTCTATATTCTTTTGGTTTGCAGACACATTCCTTAACCCAGCGGAGGGCTGTCCAGGGTAGAAGAAAACGATTTGATGTGTTATTAGCCGAGCACAAAAACAAAACCAGGGAAAAGGAATTGATTCGCCATCTGGACTCTCAGCAATCCACACAGCCTCTCAGGGACCCGCATCTCGCCCCGTCTAGAACTTCACAGGAGCCACACCAAAACTCTCATGGAGTGATTCCTTCTGAGTCAAAGCCTTTCGTAGCTAGTAAACCTAAACCTCACACCCCCAGTCTTCCAAGGTAAGCCAGGTTTCCCTTCTCTTCCTTCCTCCTTCCAAGAACAGACTTGGAGACCCTGTGAGCTCCTGTGGTCATGATGTCAGGGATGCCCATCAGGCTCACCCTTAGAAGATGAGATGGTTTTAAATTGGGTTTTACTCGAAGGGGAAGAAAAAATGCTGAGTTCATCATCGGGCTTTCCTTGGCCCAGTGCGTGCAGCAAAATGAAGCCCGAGTTATCTGCTCCACGCCTGCTCAGCGTCACATGTCTCTTCAGGCCACTGAGCAGGCGGCACTTGTGTCCTGCCTGCAGGTTAGTGACTGGAACATTCCCCACAGCTTTGACAGCAATTTCCCATCCATTTGTCTCGCTTCTCACAAAGTGCAGCAGTAGGAATCCCTTATTGGGGACATTCAGCCTCAGTTTTTTCAGCATCCATTTATCCACATATTTTTTCATTCATTCATATGGGGTTTTTGCCTAAGCATGTATTGCACATGTTAGCCATGCACTAAGCCATGGGTCAGAGCGTTTTACTGAGAACTTATCATACCTGGGCCTTGGAGACAATGCTGGACTGCATGTATGGATGTTTGTGCCTGCTACTTAACCAAGTTGAAGTACAGAACTATGTGCCCAGTTTCCTGAGCGAAGGAAAGAGAGTGGCACAGAGAAGGAGGCTCCAGTGGTGGCCATGGGCAACGAGGGCTTCTGCTTAGGAATGTGCCAACCTTGTTGCCATCCCGTCACTTTCACACTCATGTGTCTGAGCCTTGAAATTGTCGCACGAGGGGTGGAAGTGCCTCCCTCACGGAAACCCCAGTGTGAGCTTGAGCCCTTGGTTTCTGAGCAACACCATGGCAGGGCAGTTGAGGAGGCTCCCAGAGTGTGGCCAGGTCCCGCCAGGAGTCCTTAGAAAGTCTTCCTTTGGCCATCTTCTCAATGAAGTTTTCCAACTAAAAAAGGAAACTAAATTCTAGAACCATCAGACAGGGAGGAAAAACACATTGCTGTCTGAGTAGCAGGCTCTCGGGTCGCTTTTTCACTTAAAGTAATAATGCTACCTAGTCATTTTATCACCTCCCATTCCTCTTTGGTTATTGTAGAGCCTTTTGTCATTCATTGCCTTAGTAACCCAGATCCTGGTACATTTGAAGAGGAATCAAAGAAAGGTTCTTTTAAATTCCATATACACTTTGACTCCTTTGGGGAGACCAGAGGAGAACCTGAGCCCCCATGTGGCTGTAGAAAGGAAAACTAGTTAGAAGTCACTTTGGCTAGACCTGGCGGACAGCTGCATGTGATACCCTGCAGTTCAAGGGAGAGGATCCTGCACTCCCGGCCACCTGCTCAGGTTTGCCCCACGCAAGGGCTAGCCCCAGCCTCCTAGGTGGTTTTGGATACGTTGTTGTATCTGAATTAAAGCGGCTGATTCTCAGGCGTGTGATCTGATCAGTGCTGCACTTTCTGCTCACCAAGGCCTCCAGGCTGCCCTGCTCAGCAAGGTGGGAGTGCCCCCATTGACCCTCCTCCAGTCCATGAATCTCCACACCCTCCCCTGCCTGCCACTGAGCCAGCTTCTCGGTTATCCAGTGAGGAGGGAGAAGGCGATGACAAAGAAGAGTCTGTTGAAAAACTGGACTGTCATTATTCAGGTCATCATCCTCAGCCAGCATCTGTAAGTTCCACATCCACCCCACGTTGATCCTCCCCACGCAGCAGGGACGCGACACTGCAGGGGGGCGCGCCAGGGACCTTGGCATGCCCATACGCGTGGGATGCGGTGAAGGTGTGAGAGTAGCTCAGAGCAGGGTGCCCCAGAGATGGCATGCACTGTGTCCTGGGACGTCTCATGCTTCGTCCTTTCTCTCCATGAAACTCAGGGCCAGGCATTGTCATGCTCATACTTCACAGAATGTGGTGCTGAGTAAGCTCTCATGGTACCTCCAGGCCTGCTGGAGAGACCCTCCCGGGTGCCGCTGTCCGAGGTAGCAAGCTTGGTGCCTGTGCTCTTTCTTCCAGTTTTGCACATTCGGGAGCCGGCAGATTGGAAGAGGCTATTATGTGTTTGACTCCAGGTGGAACCGGCTTCGCTGCGCCCTCAACCTCATGGTGGAGAAGCATTTGAACGCGCAGCTGTGGAAGTGAGTGCCCATCTCACCGCCTCAGGGATGGGAGGGGGACTGGCCCTTTACTTCTTGTGGGACTAATTTAATGAAGTTAAATGTATCTAAATGAAATCGTGGCTTTTGAGTAGCCCTAGAAAAAGGCTCCTTCTTATTCATTCGTTCACTCTTTCAGCCAATATATCATGCTCTGGGTGCTGGGGTTCCAGGCTCAGGTATGGGCCCTCATTCTGGTTGGTGGAGAAACAAAAACCAATAAACAGAAACTGGGGACAGGTGATAGCTTGTCATAAGAGAGGTAAACACTAACACTGACTGAGAGCTTACTGTATGCCATGCAACGTATTAAATGTATTTCATATTCACCATTTGCTTTGTCAGGTGACCTCCATTATCTCCATTTTACAGATAATGAGACTGAGAAACAAGGTCACACAGCAATTTAGTGGAAGGGCCAGCATTTGGACCCAGAGGCAGTTTGGTTCCAGGCAAAGAGCTGACGTGGAAGACAGAGCAGGCCAGGCTCAGGAAAGGCCCTCTGAAGAGGCGGGCCTTGATCCTGAACTGAGCTTGCTGGCTGAGGAATGGGATGGTAGGGAGGAGAGGGTGCCAGGTGGAAAGAACCCTGTGTGGGAAGTCTTGAGTCAGAATGGACTGTGATGGATGTGAGAAAGCGCAAGAAAGCAAGCTTGGTGTAAGACCAGGTCTAAGAGGTCGGTCGCAGGGCCACATGGCGCCTCCCCAGCTCTGAGTGCAGTGGCGCTGCTGCAGGATTCAGGTGGCAGAGATGGTGTGCTGGTCTTGTGTGGCATTTCACATGCTAGTGTTTCCCAGGTGGGACTGCAGGTGGAAGGAAAGTCCACGGCCATCCCTAAAGGGCTTCTCTGACACTGTAGTGGGCACTGTCCATGGTTACAACCTCAAAGCAGATGGCCTTTCTAATGTGG
Organism: Murina feae; assembly: GCA_004026665.1. Classification (NCBI taxonomy): domain Eukaryota; kingdom Metazoa; phylum Chordata; class Mammalia; order Chiroptera; family Vespertilionidae; genus Murina; species Murina feae. The sequence continues at coordinate 12,366 of PVJC01038644.1, read as the reverse complement.
ACCATCCCTGAAGTTGTTCTGACCTTAGAGCCTCTTTCAGGGGAGCATCTTGGGAACCAGTGTTTGGTGGTACCTAGTTTGGAAAATGCTGAGCTTTGTGAAAGGGAGCTGGCCAGTAATTCACAGGCCATCTCGAATTCCTGCTGGGCATCATGTACTAGTGCCTTCCTGAATGGACTCTGCCAGGACATCCATTTGCCTCCCTTGGTTTCCTAATAAAGTCCAGTGAAGCCCACGATTTACAGAACTATCTCCATGGTCATTAATAGGACTTGCAGTGTTCACTTGGAAAAGCAGAGCCATGCCACTCTGTTTTCTCTCCTGTGTGTTTTCCTGGCTCTTACAAGGTAAGGGGCTCCTCTTCTTTATGATGTACCTGAAGCTCATTAAACTGTGGGTATTGTCCTCCTAGGAGTTTGGAGGGGTCTTAAGAATATGGACAAGTGGGTTATGGGATTAGGCCAGCAGTGTGGGTGAAAGTTTCAGTTCCTAGTGGCTGTGTGGAGAGGTTTTCCTCTCTGTGCTGTGAACTTCCGAAGAAGCAGGGTCATGACTTTGAGTTTGTTCTTTTTCTCCTTCTCCCTCCCCTTCTCATCCTCACATACAAATGTTTGTTTTTAAGAGAGAGGGATCTTTTATATTTTTTAAATTTATTTTTACTTATTTCAGGGAGTGAGGGAGAGAGAGAGAAACATAATGATGAGAGAGAATCACTGATTGGTGGCCTCCTGCATGCCCCCCTCTGGGACTCAAGCCTGCAACCTGGGCATGTGCCCTGACTGGGAATCAAACCATGACCTCCTGGTCGACACTCAACCTCTCAGCCACACCATCCAGCTTAGACAAACGTTTTTCTTAGTTGCTTCTATATCTTTGCCAAGGTCATTTATGCAAACAAGTCAGTATGCCATACTCTTTTTCTGTTTGTTCTTTATACAAACGGTAATGACTGACTTTTAAAGAGAGAAACTAGTAATGTAATCTAGGGAGAGCCACAAATTCCCCTCCCCCTCCATACACAGCAGCATGCTTTTTATTTCCCAGGACTTGGTCCAGCCCCAGCCTGGTCTTTAGGCTTTGACTTTCTCAGCCACCTGGTGGCCATGAGAAGCCACTGCAGGAGCCCCTGTACTACATTGAGAGCAGGGCTTCTCAAAGGTGCTGGGACCTTGTGGGGACACAGATCCTGATGAAGTAGGTATGGAGTGGGCCCAGGGCCTCAGCATTTGTACTGAGCTCTCAGGTAATGCCAGGCGCTGACCTCCATGAGAGGACGGGGGTAAGTGAAGCTGGTTTCTCAATCTTGAGTTCATGTTGGGATCTCCTGATGTCTGGGCCCCACTCCCATGGACTTGAGAAGCACCACCAGGGCCAAAGCCACATATTTTTTTAATTGATTTTGTAGAGGGAGAGAGGACGGGAGAGAGTGGAAGAGAAACATCGGCTTTGTTGATCCACCTATTCATGCATTTATTGGTTGATTCCTGTATGTGCCCTGACTGGGGACCAAACTCACAATCAAGATGACAGTCTAACTAATTGAACCACCTGCCAAGGCCAGAGTCACACTCCTGAATGAGAGTTTTAAAGCTGCTGCAAACACTTGCAATCATTACTTCCTTTTATTAGTAACTATAGTTTTTAAAAGCATGTGGAAACCTTGAGCAGCGGTCTAACCAACTTTCTTGCTTGAAAGATGAGGGAGCCGGTCAGCCAGGGCTGCCCGTAGAGCCAGGGGCAAGAGCGGTCCTGGCGCTCACCACCCATCAGGCCACTTTCAGGGCAGCACCTCAGTGCTTACTCTGCCATAGGGTTTTGAAATGTTGGTGCTGTCACATTTTAAAATCAGAGCTAAAATAAAAGGGGCCTCCCTGTTTTAACTATTTAAATGATTACTGTCCCCAAATAAATATCTTACCAGACATCATTAACAGAATACACTGTTTCGGCACTATGACTGCAAGTCCCAAGACTTGGGGCTGAAGCTCAAAGCATCGTTCAGGCCAGTAGTTCGGACCAGCAGTTGTTATTACTTAGTTGTTGCTACCTTCCTCACTTGTTAATTCTCTCGGCGTTCAGAGCCTTCTGTGTTCACAAAGCAAATGGTGAACACTGTGCTAGCTCTGCTGTGAGTGGTGAGTAAGCTGTGGGTAGCTCTGTCTGCAGAGGATCAAACAGTGATAGACAGTTACACAGTGGAGCCAGAGCCCAGGACAGAGCAGTGGGAGGCCCTGGATGGTCAGGGGGGGTTCCTAAGAAAGTGATGGTGAAACAAAAGGCGGAACAGCAGTTGGGGTAACAGTGTTCTGGGCAGGAGATATGGAAGTCCCATGTCCTATTTTCGGAACAGTTGGCAGCTGGAATCGGCTGGGGTGGGTGCACGGTGTGAAGCTGGGTGGTAGCAGCTGGGAGGCACACGGGACCTATGAGCCTCAGGGACAGCGTTAAGGAGTGAGGGTGGGGGTGACCCTCTAACAGCAGCGTGCCTCTCAGCCCCAGTGATGCAGATGTGACCGTCTGGAAGTGTCTGGAAGGAGCCATGCTGACCAGGACTCCCTGTCCTCTCCTTTCTGCAGGAAAATCCCACCGGTGCCCAATACCACATCACCCGTCTCCACCCGTGTTCCTCCCCGGACAAACTCAGTGCCCACATCCCAGTGTGGAGTCAGCTGTCTGGCAGCAGCCACCATGTCTACATCCCCAGCCCTGCTCTCCTCCACCTGCATCTCCCCAAACAGCAAATCGGTACCAGCTCACGGAACCACACTAAATGCACAGCCTGCCGCATCCGGGGCCATGGACCCCATATGCAGTATGCAGTCCAGACAAGTGTCCTCGTCCTCATCCCCGTCCACACCCTCGGGCCTCTCCTCGGTGCCCTCCTCCCCTCTCTCCAGGAAACCTCAGAAGCTGAAGTCCAGCAAGTCTTCAAGGCCCAAGGAGTCTTCTGGGAGCAGCACTGACTGTCACACCAGTGGCAGCCGGACCAGCGGCACCTCAGGGAAGAAGCGCAAAGCTGGTTCCCCACTGTTAGTTCACTCTGCCTCCGCCGCTGCCGCTGCCTCTTCGTCTCATTCCATGGAGTCTCTTAGGAAGAACTGTGTGGCCCACTTGGGGCCGCCCTACCCCTGCACAGTAACATCTTCCCATGGCATCGGCCTCAACTGTGTGACTAATAAAGCGAACTCTGTGAGTGTCCGGCATGAGCAGTCAGGGAGGGGCGCCCCCGGAGGAAGCCCTGCCGAGTCCATCAAGAGGATGAGTGTGATGGTCAACAGCGGCGACTCCACGCTCTCCCTTGGCCCGTTCATCCACCAGTCCAGCGAACTGCCTGTCAATTCCCATGGCGCTTACTCACACTCACACACTCCTCTGGACAAACTCATAGGAAAGAAAAGGAAGTGCCCGCCTGGCTCGAGCGGTGTCAGCAGCAGCAGCAGCAGCAGCAAACCCACTAAGGTTGCCAAATTGCCAGCCATGAACAATGTCCACGTGAAACACCCAGGCGCCAGCCCAGCGGCACCAGGACTGACGAGCAGTTCCTTCCTTCATCAGGTAGGAAGCGGGCTGGGAGCCATCCCCTCCCTTGACATCTTTCTCCAGCATGGACATCTGGGTGGCTGGGTTGGGTGTTTTGCCTATAAATAGAATGTATAGCTTTCTGGTATCTTTTAAGAAAAGGAAAAGTGTGGCCATAGGAAGGTAAAACAGGCTTTTCTTTGCCAAAATTTCTGATGACCTGGACGCCAGCCCTGGGACAGGAAGCCTCGGCAATGCATTTCAGCAGATAGGGCCATGGAAACCATCCTGTGTGACAGCAAGCTCCCTCCCCCAGCCAGCAAGCGGGGTGGAGGGAGGGCAGGCCGCGGGTTGCTGTTCAGGAAGGAGGCAGGCTGTTTCCTGGAGAACAGTTCCTAGTGTGCTCCTCAGAAGGAAGCTGGGCTGACATCAGACTGACCTAGAAAGAGATGATCTAAATTTTAAAAGAAAACATTTAATATTTTTCCATCAGAGAATTTTACATTTCCTGGTGTAACACTCTATATATTTTCCTGTTCCTGTTTTCCAGGGAGGCAGAAAAAACAGCATAAGTATGAGCATAGCAAGGAGACTAAATGCTCCTAAATTTATAGGTTAAAAAGAATCTGACAGTGGCGGAGTTGTGCAGAGTGGCTGTGTGGGTGTTGGATTCTTAATTAACCATGGCTTTCTGGCTTACACTGTCTGTCCCCTACCCCTCCGCCTGTCACTTCTATCCTGGCCTGCTCGCCTGGAGCCATTCCTACAGCTTCCTTTGCTCTAACATTCAGCTCATCTCTCATCTTGTTTCATTCATCAGAATATCTCCTCACCTTGCTCACAAACAGGCATTTCAGCAGCCTCACCTCAGAGCCTGATCTAAAATGTGAGGCTCTTGGTTTGTTTGTGTTTTCTGCCTCACCTTCAGAATGCCAGGTTAGGACTGTTCCAGAAAATACCCAGGAGTTTCTTACTATAATAGAAACTGCCTGTCAATTGGACATTGTTCATGGCTGGCAATTTGGCAACCTTAGTGGGTTTGCTGCTGCTGCTGCTGCTGCTGACACCGCTCGAGCCAGTGTCTGTGTGAATTACAGTCAGTGCCAAAATGATGGGGAAAATAATTATCCATGAATTTAAGTAGCAGCTGCTTGAATTCTTCTCTTTGAGCCTGAAATACACCTGGGCTATTTGTGTGTTGTCTGGCTCTTTGAGCAGGGGTCCTGGACAGGTGACAGTGTGCTTTTACTTCTTGGTTCGTAGTTACTGCTTACATGTAGTTTATAAGCATGAAACTCCAGTGCAGACACCTCAAGAAATGGTGTATCCGCAGGAGGGCTGTGCCACTGTGTGGCTGTGCCCACTCTGTATTCCTGAGCACAGTCTGCCTTCGTGGAGATGTGGCCACAGTCCTCACGCCCCAGGGACAGGCAGGCGCGACGAGCAGCAGCGCTGGAACGGGAGTGGAAGCCCCATCTGCTGCACTTGCTAACTTGTTACCATCTTAAAGGAGATACTGCAGTTCAAGACTCTTTTTAAAGCCATGTTTGTTTTTAAAGCAAATAGAGCCCACACAGGCTAAGTTTGCCAGCTCTTATTTCCACCATCTCGGGGGGCTGTCCCAGTAGGACAGACAGCCTACGTTTTCATTCTATTCTCTAAATTCATTTTGACAACTTTGTATTTGAGAATGATTTCCTCTGTGCTGTGAATTACTTTTTATTATGCTGCACAGATGCTACTAGGACCCATGGCTAGAAATCAGAGGATCTGTAAACCCCAAAAAAGTATTGCATGTTTTTATGTCTGTGTTCATTTACTGCAAGAGGGATCCTTTCATCCAGAGAGACCCATGACTCCAAAATCCTTTAGAGAACACTGCTCTGAGGAAGTAGAATCATGCCTCGCTGTTCCTCATGGAGCCGACCTTAAAGGAGAGAAGACTGAGCTGGGTGAAGCCCCTACACCAGGGAGCAGTGCAGTGGCACATGCTGGGAGCCCAGAGATGGGGCTCCCCTTCCCCTCACTCGCTCATGCGCTCTGCTCTGTGTGAGTTTTCACACCTGTGTGGGCTAGCCCATCTGACCTTGTTCAGTTCTTATGACAACCTGGAATGCCTTCCAGGAAAAAGAATCCGTAAATAAAACCAAAGGCAAAGCATGTGAACTTTTTCTCTAAGCTAGAAACCCAGTCTGTATCTCTTCCAGTTTTCTAAAACTCAGTCTTTCAAAATGATTGTGCCCAAGAGCGCTGATGGTTTTTGAAAGCTAAGACCAAATTCTTTAGCTGACTGCTCTGGGCATCACCAGTCAACACAGACCGTAGAGGCCTCGGCCTTGGAATGTTCTCATTTATATTGGGACAGCACAGTGTACAGCTGCTCACTTACCTTTTCCATGTTTTCCCACCCCCTCTCTTTTGAAAGCCAAAGACACGTCCCTGACAACTGAAAATAGCATTGGGAGGAATAGTCCGGACACTTTTGATGACAAGTTACACCTCCACTCAGCACTCTGGACTCCGCAATGCTTTTGAGTCTGTTTTCCCAACCTCCTTCGGCCTCAAGGGTGGAGATCTGCGGCTGTTGTTTTAACAAGGAGTTCCCTGAAGCTATGTCTGTAGCAGTGAGTACTCGTAAAGGACACTGGATCAAGTTCAGCCACGGAATTGCTTCTATCAGTGTTAAAGTGGTCTGGACTACTCGTTACCAATCTGTGAGAAATTTTTGTGTTGTGTTTTAACTTGCAGTATATCATGGAGCCACTCTTCGAGTAGATTGGCTGGGTGAAAGAATGTTCTGGGAGAGCATAACTGTAGACTTGTCTCCCTCCCTCCTCTCCCCACCCTACTTCTTTTCTACACTGCCCTCTGCAGGTCACTGCAGCCTTTAGGCACCTTAACTGGAGAACCTTCTGGAGGGGAGACAGTGCTCCCCTGAGCAGCCTCCGGAGAGGGAGAGGACAAGGGGCACCTTCACGGGGCTGCAACAGTGGGGCTCCAGGAACGGGATGTGGTGTTCGCACCGGGACACCATGGCCTGTATTTGCCCAGCTTTGTGCAAGTTCTTTGGGATAAAAAACTGTCTGAAGTTTCTGGCTTACAGACTGGTTTAAAGTAGTGATGCCCAGAGAGCAAGCGTACACCATTTTAAAGGCTTACTTTTCATGGTACAAAAGCAATTCTGTGTGATTTTTAAAAAAAGAAAAATGCAATCTAGTTTTGATAATAGAAAGCCAAATTTGAGGAGGGTGGATAAAAATCACTATGAGAACATTTTTTCCAAGATTTCCAAAGAGGTGAAATTTTTCTATCCTTCAAGTCTTCGTGATAAACAGTACGGCAGATTGGGCTGGCTGTCCTTGCCCAGTCTCCTGTTTTCTAAAAATTGCCTTTATAAAGTGAAATTATCAGGATGCAGCAGAAACTGTCATTCACAAAGTCATTAATAGACTTAACTGTTTTAAGCCCTCTCTGCACTTCCCTCTCTCCCCTCGGACACTGCCTGGGAGGAAGGTAAACTACCATTGTGAGTGCTCTCCACACTGTGTGTGCACTCCCCCTGCCATCATAGAGGAGTGTTTGGCTGCACTGGGGTGGGGAGAAGGCTTGCGGGGTCGGGAGTGAGTAGTCTGTGCACATGCCCAGCACCCTCTTCTCCTGGGACTCACGCGGGCCATTTTCCTGAGAGCGCTTCAGAGACCCTCCAGCATGCTTCTAGTTACCCAGCCCAAAAGAAGGAGTTTAACATGGGAAACATCACTGCTTACGAATTGGGGTAAGTTGGAGCTTCCTAACAGGTGGTTCCACCACCACAGCTCCTGGAACGAGAGCCAGGCACCTGTGCTTAGCACAGTCCCCACGTTGCTGAACACAGGGCCATTGCCTGCCCGGGGCACGCCTGGCTGGCCGGCCTGCAGCCCTTCCTCCCTGCAGTTCTTGGGTTACTTCTGTTTCAGGGACTTTCAGGTCAACAGCAGGTGGAATGAATAAATACTTGGCTACCAGCCTAATAATGTGAATTGCTACAGAATTAATCTTATTATGTAAGAAAAGAAAAACTTTATGCAGATACTTTAGCTATAAATTGATGTAAAATACTGATTTTTTTAAAAGGATGGGAGAAGAGTATCTTGTTCACTTATTATGCAATCAATCAGTAAATGTTTTTTAATGATGCTATGGCAAATCTTAGTAAGGAAAGAGCCTGGATGAGCCAGTGCGGTGTGGTCAGGACAAATCACTCTGATTGTTCCATCCCAGTGGAAGGAGAGGGGGTGAGAGGGAATCAGAACGTACTTACTTGATTCCTTGGTGACCAGTGCAATGGGGTATGGGTAGAATTTATTTTCAGAGCCAAGGGGACTTGATGGTTATGAATAAAGTTGCTTTTAGCGATGGAATTTATAGACAGATCATGTTGTTCTGAAAGATGTGAATAGGATCCACAGTAGCAAGTTGGTTTAGAATAATGTAGATACATCTAGATTAGAGGTGTTGATCATTTGATTTCTTAGACTGAGGTTTTAATTGGATTTTATTATGTCTCCAGATAGTACAAAGAGCATCGGGATTAGGAAATTAGCCATTTTGGATTCTGCCTGCCACAAACATACGTATTCTAAACAGTGCTATGACTTTTTAGACTGTTGTTCAAAGATTTTATTTTCTCTTACAGCTGCTTTTTATTATGAATAGTTAAGACCATTTAAAACACGGGAGTACAAGTATTTTTTTGAATTAAATTAACTTGCAAAAACCAAATTTGCAGTGGTTGGGTTGTTTCTAGACAGACTTTGGTATCAATTTAAAACCAATTTTTATATCCTTTCCAATAGAATTTCATGACAACTCCTGCAGTTTTCTTAACCGAAAAAAAAAAGTGCTGCAATGATGAACAAAGAATTATACAAAACCTACTTTTGTACCTTTATTTTGGAATTTCTTGTTCTATTATAAATATGGAAGTATCCCTATCTCAGAAGACATATTTTGTTAAAAATGAATTGTACATATTTAAATATGTATTTTTGCACAGGTCTTTTTTTCTGATATCCTGTTTTGGTACAATTGAGATCATCTAGTATTTATTTATTAATTAATGAAAGTAAATACCTTTTTATAATTTGAAGTGGTTCACTGCCAAGCCAATAGTTCTAGAATCTGCCTCCTTTGCAGCTTAAGGGATGCCTCTGTCCTGTGAACGTCTTCTGTCCTATTAACGTCTCGGGAGTGGACTCAGCCGATGAAGTGGGCATTGCTTCTCCCTCGTTGCCTGGCTTCCCGATAGACGACTTGTAACTGTGTGACACCTTGCTTTTCTTCTGTTTCATGTGAGAGAGTGTGTGTGCCTGTGTGTGTGTGTGTGTGTGTGTGTGTGTGTGTGTGTGTGTGTACCCTCTGAGCACACATGTGTTGGTATGTGATGTGGTTTAAAACTAATGGAAAAAACTGAAAGTGCCTGAACCTAGTTTTAAGCTTAGTCAGATTCTCTTTAAAAAAGACTTGAATGTTCAGTTGAACTTTTGGAGTTTGTTTTTTCCACCTAAATACTGTGTCTAAACATTTAGGGGAGTTGAGAACCACCAATGCTGGTCATTTATAAGGTATTTTAAATTAAGACTTGTTGGTTCACCATAATTCAACTGGTGGTGGATTGCCCAGTGGCAGCAGGGGTTACAAATCTTTTTGTCAGCCAGCAACTTACATGACATGTCCATTTTGTTACTCACTCATGAAATACTGAGTTTAAATAGAATATTTAAATTTTTTTGTATTCCAAAAATATAATACAGAGTACCTCTGAGAACAGTGAAAAAAAATGTGTAATTTGAAAAATGTAATTTATAAAGGCAGCTGTCTTCCTGCGAGTTCTGTTGCCAAGGAATTCCTTGATATATCTCATTCTTTCCTGGGGCAAATGTTGGACTTTGGAAAATGATTGTTAAAATTTTCATTGTTTAGAAGAAAGTAATCATTTTTACATTTTGTGCAAAACATTTTACATTTTCAGATCACTAAATGAGCACTACATACTGTCAGGTGAATGTGGGGCTTGAAAGCATTTTGCTGTTTTGGGAGCTTGGTCATAAAAGCAATCTCCTGTGTTAAATGTGTGACTAATTTGGTAATTGTGCACAGAATCAAGAGCATCTCCGCTGGACTTTGTGTTGGCTGCTGTATAGAATAAGAACAAATGTCAAGGGATAGAAATTACTTTGGATATTTAAAAGAGAAGAAATATATAGTCTATTTGTTTTGTAACAAGTTTCTGTAAATAAAATAATTTATACTATTTATAAGAAAAAGTTGTGCTTTGCTTTATGAGAAATTAGTTTGTGGAACAAACATGTTACTAATCGGGCAATAAAATTAGGACTTCTCAATAAATAAGGTTGGCTGCATGAACTGTTTTACATGTTTTTGTCTCGTTGTGATACTAAGCCCCTTTTGTCAGCATAGCCAAGTATTCCTAAGGGCCTAGGATGCTTGCATTCTTGGGCACAGAGCTTTGCCTTGGATAAAGTGATAACTGTAAACAGTGAACACTGCTGCCTTCTTGCCCTGCAGGTTTGTCAACCAAGGGGAGTGGATGGATTGAGAGATACATCCTACTTGTACTTGTTTTTTATGTAAATTTGATGGCACAGGTCAGTTTGGGTTTAGAGGTAAGCTTTTTATCCAAAGCTGATATGGTCTCTTCCTTGTCTTTACATACTTCTCTTATTGGCACAACACAAGTGCATTTTAGTATTACTCAAAGGAGAACATAACCTGTTATCTCTAGAAACTGGTCAGTGTTATCATTTGCCAACAAATCATTCTAATATATTATTAATTATTTGTGCCGTTTGAAATAAGGGAAGCAACTGATTTTTGTTTGGAGAAAGTGTCCTTCCATTACGTGAAGAAGTCAGGCTGGCCCCCTGCCCATGGATGGACTTCCCATTCCCTCCTGAACCAACCAACTACTCAAATGCACTCCTAAGGAGCTCCCTGTACATAGCCTCTTCCACTTTGGGTGTCCTCCGTAAACTTCCTGGGAAGATTCAACTCCTCAGTCTCTTACCCTTTCTTCTTCTATTCCCTTCCTACAGGTGACGCAAGGAAAGCAAGAGACGATCCTGATCCAAGGAAGGGGTTGGTAGTTTTCGATGTTGGTGTATAGGGCCTTCACAGCAGAAAGGTAGGTGAGGTCATTCTGGCCAGAGGCAGCGAGCCCAGCAGCCCAGGTGTGAAGAAATGCAGAACAGAGAGGAATTCTGGGTGTAGTTCGCTGGGAGGGGTGATTGGGCTGGAGAATGGGTGCCAGACAGTGAAGGGCCTTACATGTCATAGGGCCTTCATCTTAGGAACATACAGTTTAACTAAATGTAACTGTCAGGTTTTTGTAGTCCCAGTGCTGTGCAATTGCCAGAATTGGAGATTTAAAGCACTTAAATCTTCCTTTTTCTTGCATCTTGGTTATCTTTTGCCTTAAACTTGTCTTTACCCTTCTCTCTCTCTCTCTCTCTCTCTCTCTCTCTCTCTCTCTCTCTCTCTCTCTAAAGTCCTAATCAAAAAGCTCCCCCTAAACCAAGCCTAAGGTCTCCCCCTTCTTGCCCCACTTTCTACTCTTACAGTTGTGTCTTTCTAATAAATCCCACTCCTGTCGCTGATGGAAGCAGTGACATTAGTCGTTCACCTTGTAGGGCTGTGGGTGACTTTGCTGTCTGTTATTCTTATCTTTCACAACCTGACCTGTCCAAACCCTTCATTTTATACATGGATGAAAGGAAGGGCATGGCCCTTGGCCTCTTGGGCCAAAAATCGGGGCCAGACCTCAAGGCACTGCCTGTCTTTCTAAACGGTTAGACCACATCGTCAGGGGCTGGCCGCCTGCCTCTGGGCTCTGGGAACAACGGCCCTGCTGGCCCAGGAAAGTCAGATAGTTACCTTCTCCCAGCCAATGATGCCCTACACCCCACGTTCCTCTCAGGACTTACCTCCACCAAAGCCACCCTCTTCCTTGCCCTCCAGACTCCAGGCCCTTCACCGCACCCTCCTAGGAGCTCCCATGTCACCTTCTGCCACAGCACCTCCCTGAGCCCAGCTGCCTGGCTCCCCCTTCCACCTTCAGGTGACAATGAGCAACCCTCGGGCCCAGGCCGCCTAGAGTTTAAGCAGCCTGTTTCCCACACATCACCAATCGCCTCTCCCCGAGGCAGTGGGCACCTGGCTGATAGGTGGCAGAGCCCACACACACCGCGGTCAGTGCGTGGTCGGTTATGCCATTGTTTCCCACGCCCAGACCATAGGTTCAGGGGCCCCTCCCCCCGCACCTCCTCGCAGAAGGCAGAATTTCTCACCCTTACCTGAGCATTAACTCTAGCAACTGGACAGATACCAACATCTATAACCGACTCCCCTCTGCCTTGCACATCTACTCAAGCTACAGTCTGGGCGGAGCAGGGCTTCCTCATAACCAGAGGGTCCCTGATCACCAACACCAGCCTCATTCTCAAGCTCCTTCATGCAGCAAGACTCCCCAAAGCGCTAGCAGTAACCTATTACCAGGGGCATCCATCTGATACAGGACTCCCTGCCCTAGGGAACAACAAGGCGGACAGGGGCGAAGAGGGCAGCCACACACCAGTGTGCAGAACCCCAACTCCTAGCTGTGCCCACTCTTCACCCCTCTGGCACCACTGCAGAAATGTCCCGACTACACAGGCAGGACCTGCTTGGGAAGAGCCTGGCTCACTGCCACAGGAAAGCATCTTCCCACAAGAACAGACACCCGTCCTGACCCAGACCCACATAGGATATCAGCCCTCCTCAGGTTCCTTCACCTAGGATATCAGCCCTCCT
>PVJC01038643.1:0-16663 GCA_004026665.1 Murina feae | reverse complement strand
TCGATTAGGTGTACGGATTTGTGGAGCTTATTTCAGGCCTCACACACTTGTGGCCTCTGAGATAGTAGAGTCCTGGGACTGACAGCCGCTCTTGTAGCCCTTGGACTTGGATAGTTGAACAGACACTAATCCCAGAATCCTAAGGGCTTCATGAAATGGACCATGTTTTTGGCTACCAGTGTAATGAGTGTGAGATCCTCTAGACATAGATTGCAGAATATGTAAAGGCTTAGACTAAAAAAATGAGCTGATTCAGTAACCTGCAGATATGTTTAAAAAAATACACACACACACACACACACATATATACATATTACTTTTTAATAGATTATACATTATCTAATAAAAGAGTAATATGCAAATTGAACCTCATTACTTATATCCGCAAGTCATGCCCACCAGCCAATTAGGAGCAAATATGCAAATTAACTCAACTAACTTGGCGGAGGCTATGGAGCTGGAGTTGCCCCTGGTAATGGAGGAAGCCAGGGCTCTGGGAGCCCTAGGCTCTACTCAAGGCTACAAAGTTTCAATTATAGAAGATAAACAAACCCCAGATACCTGTTTCCAACCAGGCATCCCAGTAGGGACCCGAACCCTGAAAGGACTATAGGCAGCCTAAAACGGCCCTCTACTCCTCACCCAAGCTGGCCAGGCATGCCAGCAGGTAGACATCCCCCAAGGGGTCCCAGACTGCGAGAGGGCACATGCAGGGCTGAGGGGACCCCCCCCCAAGTGCACAAATTTTTGTGCACCAGGCCTCTAGCGTGTGTGTGTGTGTGTGTGTGTGTGTGTATGTATATATATATTTATATTGGTTTTAAGATGTAGAAAGGAAGGGAGATGGAGAAAGACAGAGAAACAGGGATAAGCAAGATTCAGGATTAGTTGCCACCTGCATAATCACTACTGTGAATCCAGCCCACAACCCAGGCGTGTGATCTCACTGGTGCATAGCTCTATGCTCAACCGAGATACATTGGCCAGGAGTGTAGGTCACTTTAATACAGGGAATCATGGTCAGGTTGGTAATGGTAGTAGTAGCTCAAAAGGGACAGTGTGAGCCTGAGGACTTGCTTTCCTGCTGGGGCCACTGTTTGTTGGAGGTGGGTGTCACAACACAGCATCAGGACAGAAGTCATGTAGAACGTGGGGCAATGATAATTGTGTTTCAGTGGCCAAGACCTTTAAAAGATGAGTGGACCTGAGGTTAATTGGAGGCTGAAGAGTAATTCAAACAAGATGAGACTAGGGCTGGTACATATCAACTTTTCTAAACTCTCACCAGTATGTTGTGACCCTTGGTGTGGCCTGGCTGTGGGGAGTCTTGTGGATTAGCTTACAGGCTTGAGTCATCATCTGTGCAACTCACTGGGCATGGTGCAGAGGGCCATCGGGACTGGGACTTGAGTGAAGGTTAAGTGAGGGATGTTGGCTGTGACTAGTGAAGGGACATCAAGTGCAGCATAACAGGAGGTGGGCTATGGATATCTGAGATCTGATTGTTGTTCTTAATAGTTGAGGTTGAAGGAAAAAACAGTCATGGAGACAGACCTAGCTCGCACGACTCAAGGCTCCCCGTATGAACGTGGACTATCAGAGTCTGGGCAGTGCTTGATCCTGATTCAATGTCCTGAGATGATGTGGTCTCTTCCTTTATTACTCTGATGTAGCTTTCGCTTTTCACCAGCCAGACCATGGGCTCTGCTAATTTCCCTCACTGTCATGTCATATGTGCTGTGGCTGCCATGGGTGAGGTCTGTGAAGAGCCCTGCCCTGAATGAAGGACTCCACAAACATCCCTAACACACATTGCCTCAGACAGTGCAGGTTGTGTCTAGGAGTCAGGAGTCTTATAGACAGCTTAATGGGTCCCATCTGCTGTTCTTCTCCCTGGATGTCCAGATCCATTGCTTCTGTTTTTCCTCCTTCCTTTAGCCAGAGGTCCTTGGTGACTGCCTGTGTCAGGTTATGGTCTTTACTTACATGAACCTTGAACTGTTCTTACAAGATCACAATTCAGTTGTTTGTAATATTATCTTCTGTAAATACAATTGCAAGTCAAATTGCTCTAGGCTTGTGCTGCCTGCCCATCTCTTCCATCTTTCATTAATACTTGGAATATTTCTGTTGTAAGTATTTGTAGAGAGGAATGTTCAGGATGAACAGTGATTCTTTTTACAGGGCAAGCATGCAAGATTGTCTCATAAAAGCCTGGCCCTGCTGAGTTGCAACTGTGGTCTAGATATGATATAAGGGTGTCATTTAGATGATATCAAGCACTTGCTCATTTCCAACAGTGTTGAGGTACAAGTACCATGGGCAATAACACATTTCTACCTTTTCTTTGGCAGACTTGACACTGTGCTGCCTTGTCATTTCACCTGTGACTTCCTGGCCTTTGACTACCTTCAGCTGTGTGGCCTTTTCGCATCACCAGTTCCTCTGCATTGCTCCATCTTCAGTATTTCTCTAACATTGACCTGTACATGTGTTATGAGATGCACATACAAGGTAAAACAGTTCTTGAACACCAGGTACTAATTTATTGAATCCAAGATACCCAGTGCATGAAATTTGTTCATGGGTAGGGTTCCTAGGCCTGACTGGTGATCAGGGCCTATCAGATTCCCTGCCTCCCCACCTCCTCCTTCCCTGGCCACACATGCTCCGCCACTGCATGCTCACTACCCCCCTTCACCCCCCCTTCCCTGCCTCCTCCTTTCCTTGCTCCCTCAGTGCCCTGCTGCTGACATTGGTCACCCACCATCTTCCACACTGCCTCCCGGTGGTCCGCACACGTCATAGCACGTGATCGTTCTCCTGGTCAAACTCCTGAGGGTACACTTTGCATGTTACCCTTTTATATATATAGATATTACCTGGAATGAGACATAACCATGTTGCAGAAAGACCGAAAAAACTAAGCGATGTTCTTTGAAGGAGTGGAGAAAACATGGTTTTAATCACACGTGGTCTCTGGGAAATGTTCCAAATCAGAGCAAAGTAACACTCGGGAGCCCTTCCTCATATATGCTTCCGAAGTTAATCTTATTACAAATGTGTTCCCTCCCTCCAGGCACTAGAGGAACTGAAACTCCCAACCTCCCTTTCCCCAGGTGTTCCAAGGTTACCGTGTCAGTTAACAATCCACCCTTCCCTCAGGGCAGCGCTTCTGCTTTGTTTTGCTAATCCAGTTTTGGTGAAGGAGGCAGTGCCTCAGCTGAAGTTCATTTCCCCCAGAGCATCAGGGCCACCTTTGAATTAGCCCTTTTTTCCTTCTCAACCATGTTTCAGCACAGCTTTCCATGTCACCACAAGACAAACCATGCTGAACTGTGTTAACAGAAGAATGAGCTGAAGATCCTGCTTCTCTTCCACATGCTGCTTACTGTGTGTGTCATATTTCGTTTGAGGTTTTCCTTGTTTTGTGATCTTCAGTAGCCCAGACCTTCATGGCAGTATCTTATAATCCTTCTTATAGATCTTCTGTTGTCAGTCAATTGCACAGAACCATGTTATGTGCAACACAGTTTTTAAAAAAATTTTGTTTCATTGCTTAAAGTATTACAAAGCGTACTACATATGTCTCCTTTTTTTTCCCCCCTTGACCTTCCCCAGCCTCCCCTACCACCCAGTGTTTGGTGTCCATTGATTATGCTTTTATGCATGCATATACATCCTTCAGTTGATCTCTTAACCACCCCCCCCCCCCGCCTCGCCCCCACAACCTTCTTCAGCCTTCCCGCTGTAGTCTGACTGTCTGTTCGCTGCTGCTCTGCTTCTGTATCTCTTTTTGTTCATTGGTTTATAATGGTCTTTACTATCCATAAATGAGTGAGCTCATGACAACACACTTTTGTAAAGGGACTTTCATCTGTCACCATAGTCAGCATTCAGTTCTTCACCATTTTCTTATTTCCACATTTCCACATTATTGGCATAAAATGGATGATGAGGAGACCAATTCTGAGCAGAGTATATATGTACAAGGAGAGTCAGGTCAGGGCTTTTAAGACAGTACCAGCAAGCTAGAAGACCCATCTTTTTCTCAGTTTTAAAAGATATTTTGCACCTGACTGAGTTACAACCAGCATACTTTGATCACAAAGCCTTCTTCCATAACATATTTGTGAGAGACTTCTGTTTGAGTGCAAATCCTCACCAGCAACAGAGAGATGCCAGTGGACAGAAGCATTGGAAAGTAGATATGGACAGGGCCTCATGTGTGTCCCAGTGCAGATTTTACTTAATATGGGTGCCATCACCTGCTAGGGATGTATGAAAGGACTTGCCAGCCTTCTCAGGCATTCTCCAGCACCAGACCACTTTTACCACTGGGGAGCCACATAGTGGTAGTGAGATTTCACAGGAATTTCTGTGGAAGAGGTTGTGATGAATGGGGTGAATGTGAAAAAGCTGCCATCCACAACCAGAAAGTTGTTCAACATCAGGTTCTCTGCTTCAGAGAAATGAATTATAAGTGTAAAAAATGTGGGAAAGCTCTTAGAGAAATCTTTAACCTCATTCATCATAGAAGAATTTACACTGTAGAAAAGCCATACGAATGTAGTGATCATGGGAAGTCCATCATCCTGAGGTCCAAACTCATTCATCAACACAAAGGTCACACTGGAGAAAAGCAGAATGAGTGTCATGATTGCAGGAAGTCCTTCAATCAAAGCAATACTATCACTCCACAGCAGAGAGTTCACACTGGTGAAAAACCTTATGAGTGTAGTGAATGTGGGAAATCCTTTTTGCACAATAATCACCTCCTAATCCACAGGAGAGTTCACACTGGAGAAAAGCCATATGAGTGTAGTGACTGGAAAGTCCTTAGGCAATGCAGTAATTTCACTCAATACCAGAGAGTTCACAGTGCCACAAAACCTTATGAGAGTAGTGAATGTAGGAAATCTTTTACCTGCAATAATCACCTCCTTATCCATAAGAGAGTTTACACTGGAGAAAAGCTATATGCATGTACTGATTGTGGGAAGTTTGTAATCTTTATTAATATCCATGATGTAAATACTCTCATCATTGTGCAGTTCAAACGGCCAAAATGATGGCTCTGAACATGGACATGATAAGATATTTCAGTAGCATATCATTATATTTTATTTTCAATATGCTCATATGGTATGTTCAAATATGTTTAAAAATGTTCACAGTAAAATTATTGGTAAGCATCAAGTTTAAACCTTTTTTAAAGATTGATTTAAGTAGAATTGATTTAAAATGGACATTAAAAACAAATATACACTTTTGGTTTTCCCTGCATGCCTGCATTGCTGATACCAAGTTCCTCCTGACCTTATCAGTGCTTCATTCTCAGCCTATAAAATAAGTGATGCAATAATTCAGTCTGACATTGAAATAGCTTACTTTAAATATTTTCTTGTAAAGAAGATAGTTATGAAGTCCCATGAATCCTATTCTAGCCTTCCACCACTGTCATAATGGTTTTCGTATCTATCTATTCTCAGGTACATTATTGGGTTATTTTACTTAGAATGTCACATATGTCTGACCGAAGCCAAAGGTAAGGGGCTTAGTGAATAATTTCACTAATGGAAGGTTGCAAGTTTCAATCCTGGTCACATCAATTACAAGAGTTAATCAAAGAATGTATAAAATTAATGGAACAAAATCAATCTCTCTCTCTCTCTCTCTCTCTCTCTCTCTCTCTCTCTCTCTCTCCCCCCTCCCTTTCTCCTCTCTCTCTCCTCTCTCTCTCCTCTCTCTCTCCAGATAGTCCTTGGGTGATGTAGGACTCGACAGACGTCTTTCGTAGTTATGTCGCCATCTGCAAAGTATTTATATAAAAGAAAGTTCCGTCATTTGGATGTAAGTTGTTTGCACGAAGTTCTCTGAGGAACTAGTTGGCCAGTGGAGCGGATGAGTAAGTCCTTACATGGTGATTGGAGGAAGATGCTGTAGTTCAGTCTCGGTTTATAAGCCATTTTGGATTGAGCTTCATTCACTCTCTTTTGTTTGTCTTGTTATTTAGAACACTTTTTGCCCTTCATTATGGCTCCTAAGCGAAATGCAGATTCTTCTGATGGCAGTGCTATGAAAAGAAGGAAAGCCACAATGGAAGTGAAAGTAGACGTAATAAGATGCTCGGAAAAGGGCGAAACACTAACCAACATGGGCAGGTTGCTTGGCCTCAGTCCTCCGACTGTCCCGATGATCATCGACAATAGAAAGTGCACACTTGCCCATGTGAAAAGGTCTGCTCCTGTGAAATCAACTGTGATTACAGAGCAGCGCAGTGGACTCACGATGGAGATGGAAAGATTATTGATGCTTTGGCTGGATGACCAGCATCAACGGCGAGTCCCAGTTAGCCTGCTGTTGATTCAGGAGCAGGCTCAAAGATTGTTTGAGGCCTTGAAAAACGAAAAGGGGGAAGGGAGTGAAAGTGAAGAGTTTGTGGCTAGTAAAGATTGGTTGATGTGTTTTAAGGCACGTGCTAATTTGCATAATCTTAAGGTGCCAGGGGAAGCTGCTAGTGGTGAGGCAAAAGCAGCAGGTGATTTTCCTAGTGTGTTGGCTGAGATAATTAGGGAGGGGGGTTACTGTGATAAACAAGTGTTCAGTGTGGATGAGACAGGCTTGTTCTGGAAGCCTGTGCCTACACATGCGCACATTGCCAAGGAGGAGAAGACAGCATCAGGCCATCAAGCCAGCAAGGAGAGATTGACTTTGCTACTTGGGGCTAATGCTGCTGGTGACTTCAAGCTGACGCCCTTGGTGTGTCTGGCCGAGAATCCAAGGGCACTCAAGGGCATATGGAAAGGTGAACTGCCTGTCATCTTGAAATCTAACAAGAAGGCCTGGGTGACATTTAGTGTATTTGAGGACTGGTTCACCAACCATTTTGTGCCAGAAGTGAAGGATTACTGTGCTTCCAAGGGGCTGCCCTTTAAGGTGTTGCTAGTGCTGGGCAATGCCTCTGGTCACCCTGCCAATGTGAATGACTTTCATCCAAATGTCAAGGTGATTTACCTTCCACCTAACACCACCTCCCTTTTACAGCCTATGGACCAAGGTGTCATTGCCTCTTTCAAGGCTTACTACCTCCGAAGGACATTTGCTATGGCTTTTAGGGCAACTGAGGATAAAGAGTTGACTCTCAACGACTTTTGGAAATCTTACAGTGTTCTTGCTGCTGTAAAAAACATTTCTGATTCTTGGGATGAAGTGAAGCAGATGAACTTGAATGGTGTTTGGAAAAAATTGTGTCCCCAGTTTGTGAATGGTTTCCATGGCTTTGAGGATTCAATTGAGGTTGTCATTAAGAATGCGTTTGAGTTGAGTAAGCAGCTTGATTTGGAGGTGGAGGCTGAGGATGTCACAGAGCTGCTGGCATCTCATGGAGAAGAGCTATCTACCAAGGACCTCATTCAACTGAAACAGCAGTTAATTGAAGAGGAAGACACACCAACCCCAGAGCCCAAGAGATTTACAAGCGAGGAATTAGCAGGGGCCTTTGCCATGATAGAGGATGCCTTGGCAAAGTTTGAGGCTCAAGACCCAGACAATGACAGGTACACTAAGGTTGCTAGAGGAGTCATGGATAGCCTGCAGTGTTACAAAGAGATTTGGGAGGAGGAGAAGAATAAGGTATCCTTCCAGACTAGCTTTGAACATTATTTTAAGAAGGTAGAGAGGCCTGCAGCAGACCCTGTACCCTCTACCTCATATGCCTCTCCAGACACACCTGACCCAGTACCTCCAGCACCTTCTGCAGGTTCTGCCTCTTCAGACTCACCAGACCCAGTATCACATGCACTTTCTGCAGGTTCTGCCTCTCAAACCTCCTCCTCCTCCCAGCAGCCTAGTGTAAGTCTGTCTTTCCCCACGTTGCAACGTTCAGTATACAAGCCAACTGCAGTAGTAAAGGTAAGGATAATACAGTATTTACCCTTGTATGTACATATGTGCTTTATGTTTTTTATTACTTATGTCCTACAAGTAAAGGTCAGGAATTGTTATATTTCTTTTTTTTTCTTTTAATTAAATCTTCATTGTTCAGATTATTACACTGGTTCCTCTTTTAGCTCCCCTCCACCTGGTTCCCACCCCACCCTCTTCCCTTACACCCACCTCTGCCACTGTCCTCATCTATAGGTGTACGGTATTTGTTCAGTCTCTTCCTGCACCCCCACAACCCTTCCCCACCCCCAGAGAATTGTCAGTCCACTCCTTTTTTATGCCATGATTCTATTATATTCACCAGTTTACTTTGTTCCTCAGATTTTTTATTCACTTGATTTTTAGATTCACTTGTTGATAGATATGTATTTGCTGTCACTTTGTTGTTTATAATTTTTATCTTTACCTTTCTCTTCTTCTTCCTCTTCTTAAAGGATATCTTTCAGCATTTCATATAATATGGTTTGGTGGTGATAAACTCCTTTAGCTTTTTCGTATCTGTGAAGCTCTTTATCTGACCTTCAATTCTGAACAATAGCTTTGCTAGCTAAAGTAATCTTGGTTGTACATTCATCACTTTGAATATTTCTTGCCACTCCCTTTTGGCCTGCATAGTTTCTGTTGAGAAATCAGCTGACAGTTGTATGAGTATTCCCTTGTAGGTAACTAACTGTTTTTCTCTTGCTGCTTTTAATATTCTGTCTTTTGCTGTTGGCATTTTAATTATGATGTGTCTTGGTGTGGTCCTCTTTGGATTCCTTTTGTTTGGGGTTCTCTGCGCTTCCTGGACTTGTAAGTCTATTTCTTTCACTAGGTAGGGGAAGTTTTCTGTCATTATTTCTTGAAACAGGTTTTCAATATCTTGCTCTCTCTCTTCTTCTGGCACCCCTATAATTCTGATGTTGGTATGCTTATAGTTGTCCCAGAGGCTCCTTACACTATCTTCACATTTTTGGATTTTCTTTTCTTTTTCCTTTTCTGGTTGGGTGTTTTTTGCTTCTTCGTATTTCAAATCTTTGACTTGATTCTTAAGAACCTCTAGTCTGCTGTTGGATCTCTGTATAATATTCTTTATTTCATTCAGTGTATGCTTAATTTCTAGTTGGTCCTTTTTCATATCCTCGAGGGTCTCACTAGATTTATTGAGGGTCTCACTAAATTTATTGTCAGTTTCTAGAAAATTCTTGAAAAGCCTTAAAACCATAGTTTTGAACTCTATATCCAGTAGTTTGCTTTCCTCCATTTCTGTCATTTTTGATCTGTCTCTTTGTCTCCTCATTTTGGCTGCTTCCCTGTGTTGATAGGGTGGCTTTCTGTGCTAGGTGTCCTATATGGCCCAGTGGCTCAGCCTCCCCAATTACCTGAGGTGGACACTCTTGGTGCACCCCTTTGGGGGCTTTGTACACAGTCTTGTTGTAGCCACGCCTTGATTGTTGTAGGTATCCCTGGGAGGAATTGACTTCCAGGCCAGTTGGCTGTAAGAATCAGCTGTGGCTACAGTAGGAGAGCTTCTGTGCTGGAGACACCCTTATGGGGCAAGACTTGCTTCAGTGGGGCTTTTGTGCTCACTGAATCTGCCCCCTGATTGTGTCCCTTATGGATCTGAGGAGTTGTAATTTGGATGGTCCCACTCTGACCACAGGGTTCACTGGCTCTTGGATCTCTAAGGAGGTGCTAATTTATCCTCTGCCTGAGGCTACCCAGCAGGAGCTCTGGAGAGATCTGCAGATTCCTCTTCTCTGTTTCTGGTTTGGAGGGGCCCAGGTGAAGCCCAGCTGTAAATCAGTGCATGCTTCTGTGGGGCCTTGGGCCTTCTTTTGGATGTTCTGGGTCTGTCTGACCCAGCTGCAGTTTGTTAGGTAACTGTAGATTGCAAAGGGCTAGGACTTTCATATGAAAAAGCCCCTGCTCTCAGTTTGGGTGGGGCGGGGTCTTAGGAAT
This sequence comes from Murina feae, assembly GCA_004026665.1. Taxonomy (NCBI): domain Eukaryota; kingdom Metazoa; phylum Chordata; class Mammalia; order Chiroptera; family Vespertilionidae; genus Murina; species Murina feae. The sequence goes on along the minus strand of PVJC01038643.1, from coordinate 6,775 downwards.
CAACAGGGTGGAGCAAACAGCTATGGCTGATCCTCAGCCCAGCCCTAAGAAGCAGGTGTCAGTGTCCCATGGTAATCGCTGCAAGCACTGCTGAGAGAAAGCCACTCTGGAATTCCTCCCAATGCCAAGTAGTCCAGCTTCTCCCCTATGAGTCTGGATCCCCAGAAACTTACCCAGAACTGGAGTTCAGAGCCGTCCAGAGCTTGTGCTTCCCTCCGGATTGAAAGAGACAACCGCTTCTTCAGTTGCCAGCCCTTTCCGCACACGCCTCCGTATCTCTGCACTTTTCTTCTGCACCACCTCTGAGTCTCAGTTTGTTTTCCTCTTTCCTTCTAGTTGTAGGATTTCTACTCAGCCAGCCTTCCTGTGGTTCTGGATGGTGTCCGTGTTTTTTTTTCTTTTCATTGTATTTTTAACTGGTTGTGCAAGGCAGCAATTTCAGATGTTTACCTATGTTGCCATCTTGGTTTCTCCCAGGAATTGTTATATTTCTTTTATTAATTTTTTTTTTTACTGTTTCACTTAATTACTGCTGTGTATATGCACCATGTGAGTGACATAGGTGCTTATGTAGCTGTGTTTTGACTTATAGTGAAAATTGTGTTACATCAAGCTATAGGAACAGATCTCCGACATAACCCAAGGACCTACTATATATATATATATATATATATATATATATATATGTATATATATGTATATATATGTATATATATGTATATATATAAAAATTACAATTAATCTAAGAATGTATAAAATTAATGGAACAAAAAAATAGATCTCCATATCGCTCTCTCTCTCTCTATACACACACACACACACACACACACACACACACACACACACTAGTGGCCCAGTGCATGAATCCATGCATGGGGGCGGGGGAGTGTCGCTCAGCCTGACCTGTACCCTCTCCAATCTGGGCTCCCTTGGGGGATGTTCGACTGCTGGTTTAGGCAGGGATCTGGCCTAAATTGGCAGTCAAACATCCCTTTCGCAATCCAGGACCACTGACTCCTAACCACTCGCCTGTCTGCGTGATCGTTCCTAATCACTCTGCCTGCTGGCCTGCTTGCCCCCAACTCCTTCACACCTCTGGTCTTCCTGCCCACAGCTGCCCCCCTGCCAACCTGCTCGCCCCAAACTCCCCCCCCCCGTTGACCTGCTTGCCCCCATCTGACCCCCTGCTATCCTGATCACCCCCGAATGCTCTCCTCTCCTGGCCTGATCAGCCCTAACCGCCTCTTCCTCAGCCCGCCACAGTGGATTTGTCCAGAAGGACATCCAGAATGTCTCCTGGTCTAATTAGCATACTTCCTTTTTATTATTATAGATGGAGGCTTAGTGCACAAGTGGTGGCCAACTGGTCTGCCCTGAAAAGGATCCTGTATCAGGGTGGGGATCCCTTTGGGGGTGGGGCTGGCTTGGATGAAGGACCTGTAGCATTTTACAGTCTGGCCATGCCCACATTGGGGTGGGGGTTCCCCACTGGCGGGGGGGTGCTGGCCTGGGTGAGGAACTGGGGCAGTATGCAGGCTAGCCACGCCCTCATCAGTGTGAGGGTCTCATATGGGGGGTGTTGCCAGACTAGACGAGGGGCTGAGGGCTGTTTGCATGCTGGCCACGCCCCATCAGGGTGAGGGTACCTGCTGGGGGATGTGGCCAGCCTGGGCGAGGGGCTGAGGGCCATTTGGGAGTGGTTTGCAGGCCAGCCAAGCCCCCGGCTTTGTCCAGAAGGACCTCCGGAAGGTCTCCTGGTCATGTTAACGTGTTACTTTTTTATTTGTGTGTGTATATATATACACACATACATTATATATGTATATAATCTATACGTATACTAGAGGCCCAGTGCACAAAAATTTGTGCACTCGGACATCCTTTGCGCTGCTGAGGAGGCTGGAGAGGCTCCCACCATCACTGCTGTGCTGGCAGTTGGCAGCCTGGCTTGTGGCTGAGCAGAGCTCCCCCTGTGGGAGTACATTGACCACCAGTGGACAGCTCCTGCATTGAGCATCTGCTCTCTGGTGGACAGTGTGTGTTATAGTGACCAGTCATTGCCAGTCCTTCTGCTGATAGGGTCAGTTTGCATTAATTATCCATTTATTACATAGGATAGAGGCCTGGTGCACGGGTGGTGGCCAGCTGGTTTGCCCTGAAGGGTGTCCTGGATCAGAGTGGGGGTTCCGCTGGGGTGCCTGGCCAGCCTGGGTGAGGGGCTGTGGACTGTTTTTAGGCTGGTCAACCCCCCAGTGGGGACCCTAACCCCATGGGAGTCCGGATGGTCTCCCAGTCAAATTAGCATATTACTTTTATTATATATATACATACACACACACATACATATACATACATACATCCCTATTTCTCTCTCTTTCAATCACCTAGTCAGTCCACACACATCTGAACACCGGCACAACCTAGGGACCTGCGATGCCAAGCAACCAAGGTTCTCTTGAGGGCAGAGCATGCAATGACACAGAGAACAGTATGGGAGGTGCCATCTATGTCAGTGTGGCAGGTGGGGAACCCGGGGTGATCTGCACAATCACCCACAGGGGATGATATTAGTGTGTGAACCCTGGGACTAAAAGCAAAGCGGCCCGGCACTAGCAATGATAGATAAGTGAATGAAAAGGGAGCTCATTTCTGATGGTGTCTTTATAATATGATAGGGGGGATTTTAGGATAATTTCTAACATGATGGGTTGCTGTGGTGCTACATGCCAGATCCAAAGGTCAATAGCAGTGAGATAGTATACATCAGTGTCACCTGCACTTGAAAGTCCCCACCGGCATGGGGAAAGGAGAAGAGAGAAGGTGAGAGGGAAATGTATTACAGAAGTGGTGAACTAGAATTTTGGAAAAGAAGCTGATTAGAAAACATCCTGTACTTATGATGCTTATTTGTGTTACCAGTGAAGTTGTGTCTCTGGGAATGAAGCTGTGTGAGTGAACTGTGGATCAAAGAACTATGGGCAGCAGGTAATGCAGAGTGATGGCCTCAACAAACTCAGGTTGGAATCAGAAGTGTAATGGGCATTACCATGTTGTTTGGTTTCTTGGAGGGACAACTTGGATATTGCCTGACAACACCAGTGTCAAATCCATCACATTCCCATTATGTACAACATCTTTTCCTACCCTGTGCGCCTGACACCACGTGTTATCGAAAGGGGCAGTGTGACTCCTATTTGAGGATCAGAGCACAGGTATCTTGTATCTGTTCATCTGCCTTTATTGTGGGAAGACACAGCATCAATGAGAATATAAGGAGAGATTGACTTTAATGGGACCAAGGCCTGCTATCTTCTCTGATGTGGGGAGTAGGGGAGCTTATGGATATGCAGGGTGGGGAGTATGACAAGCTTGGAATCTCGAGAGAGAATCTTATGGAATGTACTGTCCCCATTATGACAGGATATGAACTTTCAGGACGTGGCCATTGCTTTCTCTCAGGAGGAGTGGGAGATCCTTGATGAGGCTCAGAGACATCTGTACTGCGATGTGATGCTGGGAATGTTTGCTCTTATATCATTTGTAGGTAAGACATTCACATTCTCCCAGTGTCCTGAAGTGATGCCCACTCTTTAATTATTCTCCAGACATAACACTCTCTCTCAAAGCCAGACCATGGCTCTGCTAATTTCCCCAACTGTATTGTCAAATGGCCTGTGACTGTAAGTGCTGAGCTCTGCAGATAGCTCTGAGCAATAGACTCCATAAAACCTGTTGCCTAACACCTGTTGCCTCAGACATTGCAGGATGTGTCTGAGTGTCAGCAGTCTTACAGAGAGTTTAAAGGGTCCCTCCTGCTCTTCCACTCCCAGGGAGGGTGACTATATCCAGATCCATGGCCTCCATTTCTGCACTTTTCCTGTAGGTAAAGAACTTGGTGAATGCCTGTGCTAGGTATCGTCTTTACATACATGAAACAGGGGCTGTTCTTTTCAGACCCTCATTAAATTTTTGTAATATTATGTTCCCTGAATACTATTGCAAGCCAAATTCTATGTGTAAATGATGGCTGCTCACCTCTGTTGTCTTTCATTGATACTCAAAATATTTAGCTTGTACATATTTGTAGAGAAGGAAGTGCAGGAGAACCCAGGTTTTCTCCAGGGTGTACATATAGGATGGTCTCAGAGGATGGAGAGAGGTGTGACATAAGGATGGTATTCAGATTGTACCAGGAACCAGCTCCTGTCCAACTGTGTTTGGTGCAGGTTCTAATGGCCACACCTCATTTATACCCTTCCTTTTCCACACTTGACACTTTGCTGACTTGTCATTTCATCAGTGACTTCCTAGTTTGTCAGTCTTCTCCTTTGTGTCCTTTTTATATCATTTATACCTCTCCACATCTCTTTCTGAAGTAGTCTACAACATGGAACTGTGCAAGTGTTATGAGGAGCATATACATGCTTAAACATCCCTCAAACACTAGCTACTTGTTTATTGAATTTTACTTGGAATGTGATGTAACCAAACTTCTGCACAGCTTGCCCATGTCACCAGCAGAGAAGATCTACTGAATGCTTTTAGCAGCAGGATGAGCTGGACAGTCCGCTTCTCTTCCATGTGGTGCTTGCCATGTTTTTGCTCTATTTCTGTTGAAATCACCCCTGTATTGTAATCTTCAGTGGTCAAGAACTTTACAGGGGCCTCTTATTAAGCCATCCTACAGGTGTTTTATTTTCAGACAATTGCATGAAAACAACGTAGTATGTGCAATACAGTTTTATAATGGGACTTCTCCCTGTCACCAGAGTCAACATTTGTATCATCATCATTTCTTTGATTTCAGGTCCTTGGCATAAAATGGATGATGTGGAAGCCTATTGTGATCATAGTGTATCAGTAGGAGATTCTCATGTTAGGGCTTCCAAGACAGCTGTAACCACCCAGAGAACCCATCTGTGTAAGCCATGCTTCTCAGTGTTAAAAGATATTTTGCACCTGACTGAGTTACAAGTGGTACACTTTGAGAAGAGTGTGTTCTTAAGTGATGTGTGTGGGAGAGACTTGTGTTTCAGTGCAAACCCTCACCAGCAACAGAAGGATGCTAGTGCAGAGAAGCCCTGGAAAGAAGATAGTGAGAGTGCCTCACTTGTGAACAGCTGCTTCTACTTACCCAGGGTGCCTAAAGCTATTAAGCAGGTTGGGGAAGACTCCCCAGCCGTCTCAGGGCTTCGCCAGCACCAGGCCACTCTTTACACTGAGGAGCCACACATTAACAATGAGATTTCACCGGAATTTTTCAGTGGAAAAAGCCATCACCAGTGGGTTGAATGTGAAACAGCAGCTAGTCAGAAACAGAAAGTTGCTTATCAGAAAGGTCTCTGCTCTGGAGATAGCATTTATGAAGATAATAAATATGGGGAAGTCTTCAAACACCTTCAACACAGGAGAGTTCACACTGAAGAAAAGCCCTGTGAGTATACTGATTATGGGAAGGTGTTCAATGAAAGCACTTCTCTCATTAAACACAACAGAGTTCACATTAGAGAAAAGTGGTATGAGTGTACTGACTGTGGGAAGCATTTCAGTCGAAGGTTTAACCTCACTAGACACCACAGAGTTCACACTGGAGAAAGGCCATATGAGTGTAGTGAATGTGGGAGGCATTTCAGTCGAAGGTCTCACCTCACTATACACCACAGAGTTCACACTGGAGAAAGGCCATATGAGTGTAGTGAATGTGGGAAGCATTTCATTTCAAAGTCTGAGCTCGGTAACCACCACAGAGTTCATACTGGAGAAAAGCCATATGAGTGTAGTGAATGTGGGAAGCATTTCAGTCAAAGGTCTCACCTCACTAGACACCATAGACTTCACACTGGAGAAAAACCATAAATGTGCAGGGAATGTTTTATTTTTCTCACTTATTATAAGAACACTTAAGGGCTCTATGGGACGCTTTATATGACTGTAAACCCCTGTTATGGGAACATACACTCTGCTAGATTCCTCATAATTTGAAATACAAGTGAGACTTGAACTACCTGCATTGTACTTGCTAACATGCCCAGACCTACGACCCAAATGATGTCACCATCTGTTTGTTGCTGAAAAGATTTCACCTCTAACACCTGGCTCACCTGAGGTGTGTGAAAAGGTCATCATCCCTGGGAGCTCAGGGGAATGTATTCTATTTTCTCACTTTTGCGTGAAGTAATTATTGTTCCTCCAAGCTGTTGGCAGTTTCTTCATTCATTTCTATATGACTACAAAATGGCCCTGACCCAGAATTCCTCCAGAGCACCTCTTTTCAGTTAAAAAGTACTACCTCTTTCAGGGGCATAGTGGTACATTATGCTTTGATAAATTTGGGGGGATTCTTATTCACCAACCTGCCAACCCCTTGCTGTCTCCTCTGCTCAGATTTATGATCTTTTGTTAAAGGTGTTTTTACATTTGTACCTTTAATTTTGTTTTTATTCATTGCCACAGATGATTTGCAAACGGAAATGTGATCTGTCAGCATATAGTAATGAATAGATGCTGTGTTTATCACAAATTTATGTGGTTTATAAGAAACAGCATAATGGCAGGAAATCAGTTTTTGTCCAATATTGGCTTATTACTTACTGCAGCCCATGGCATTGAAATAAAGACCACATGACTTTGTGCATTTAATTTGCAGCCTAGTGCCTTGATTATTCGTGAGGGCAAAGACCACTCTGAAGATCGCTCTGCTTCTGTGACCAATATGAATCATGTTCTCTGTTCACAGTATGTATTACATAAGCCTCAGCAATGTTTAGGGAACCTG
>PVJC01038642.1:0-16654 GCA_004026665.1 Murina feae | reverse complement strand
ACGTCCCAGCAAGGCTGGCTGGACGCAGGTTTCTGTGATTTATCTCCTATAATTGATGCTGTTCCATTAAGGCCTGGGGTTATCTTCTATAATTGATACACTGTTCCTTTAAGGCGGCCTTCTAACTACTAACGAAGCCTCCTCTGCTTCACCTCGCAGCGTCTATAATGAAACAATTGTTACTTTTACTGGTTAGGCCGGAGCTGCTCTTTCCTTCAGCTCCAGAGGATTCTATGATTGTTATATTGTTTCAAATGTTTCAAATCTGTGTTTCGCTAGAGCCAGTTTAAGTGGAGAGGCCGCAGCTTCACTTTCGCTCCTGCCGCAATGGAAACAGCCCTTTACTCTGGTCCGGGAGTGGCGGCCTCCATGTTGGCTGGGCTAATTTGCATACAGTCGCTCTGATTGGCTGGTGGGCATGGCTTACCCTGTCTCGGAGAAACGGTTAATTTTAATATTTCGCTTTTATTAGTTTAGATTTCTTTTTTAAAGTTTACTCTTTCTCTTTTCCTTATCTTTTCTGTACTTCTTTCTCCTGCTTTGTTTTTATTGTTGTTTTTTTTTATGGTTATTATTGGTTTAACTTTCAAATTCTTTTTTACTTCTACATTTTTTAAAATCACACATTTAATTTCTGTATTTTTAGTTATTGCACTTGCTTTTTACTTGTGCACTTAGCATCATTAAACAATATCTAAATATCTCTCCTCAATAGTCCCTGAAACAACACAAGAATGTTACATACTTTAATATACTCACCTTTTTAATGACTGACGTGATATTGTCATTGAGTATTTTAGGTCAGTCATATATTGGATCTTCTTATATTGTTACTAGAGGCCTAGTGCATGAAATTCGTGCACAGGTGGGGACCCTAGGCCTGGTTGGCGATCAGGGCCGATTGGGGACTTCCAGCTGCCATCCTGGGCCTTCCTTTTGGCTGCTGCCCAGGGCCTTCCTTCCTGCCAGCTGCTGGCTGCTGGCTGCTGGCTGCTGGCCGGGGCCTGCTGGCTGGGGCCTGCCAGACAGGGGGGAGGGATCATGGGAGGTTGGCCGGCTGTAGGGAGGGACCAGAGGAGGTTGGTGGCACAGGTTAGCTATGGAAGCACACTGATCACCAGGGGGCAGCTCCTGCATTGAACATCTGCCCCCTGGTGGTCAGTGAGTGTCATAGTGACCAGTTGTCCTGGTTGTTCTGGTCATTCCGGCCTTCCAGTCACTTAGGCTTTTATATAGAGAGATTGTTATTGTGATTAACATATTTTCCATGGAGAGAATGTCTGGTTTGTGTCTACCTACATGTTTACCAATTTGTTTGTTCTTTGTCATACTCCTGCAAAGATCATTTTTCTTCTTCTTGAAGTTCATTATTTAGAAGTTCTTTGAGAGAAGTTCAAATCATTGTAAACTTGGTTTTTATTCATCTGAAATATCTTCATTTTGCTCTGAACCTTAAAACAGGTTTTGTGTTTGTCTGTTTATTGTTGTTGTTCTGGCTAGTTCTTTGCTCCCAGCACTTTGATGATTTTACTCTGCTGTCTTCCACTACTGTTGAGAATTTTGCTGTCAATGTAATTGTCATTCCTTTAGGGAAGACCTGCCTTTGCTCTCTCACTGCTATTAGAATCTTCTCTGTCATTAGTTTTTCTGCATGCTCCCTGCAATAGTATTAGTGTGGATTTGTTTATTTAGCCTTGTTTAATATATTTATGTTTCTGTATCTGTAGATTCATAACTTTTCTTCAGTCCTGGACATTTTCTCAACCATTACTTAATGTTGGCTCTCTTTCATTCCTATTGCTCCGCACATATCATTTACCCTCCTGTATGTTCCATCTTCCTGACTGAACTGTGTGTGTTTTTATTCATTTTTTCTTTTTTAAAATTATTAAAGTATTACACATGTCTCCTTTTGCCTTGATTGACACCCCCCTGCCACTCCCACCCCCTAGGACAAGCTCCCACTGCCCCAGTGTCTGTGTCCATTTGTTATGCTAATATGCATGCATACAAGTTCTTTGGTTGATCTCTAACCCCTTCCCCCACACACACACAACTGTATTCTTATGAATTTCTTCAGTTCTATCTTCCAGATCATCAATTCTCTATTTAATCTGCCATTTAACGCATCCACTGAATTTTTAACTTCAACTATTTAATTTTCATTTCTGAAAGTTTCTAAAATTTCGTTTTCATATTTGCTTGCCTGTTTTTGATAGTTCCTTAGTTCTTGCACATGTTTAGCTCCGTTTTTTTGTTCTTTCTTTATTTAATGTCGGGTTCTTTTACAAACTGCATATTATAATTCCAATGTTTAAAGCTTTTAAAGATCTAAATCTACTTGTCATCCTGCTGACTTTCACCCATTTTATATACGTTTTGTGATTTCTGTTGCAAGCTCATTTTGAATTGAACTTACCTAAAAGCCAGGTCAGACTAGATTGGGAGGTTAATTTTTCAGAGGCAATTGATAGATACCTCTGCTGAGAGTCAAGGAGCTCCAGATATCTGGATTCACTTTAGTTCCCTTCCAAGTTCCCCTGATTAGAGTTGGAGTCAGGCTCAGATCTCTGACCTTGCCTTCTACATAGGGCTTAGCCTTCCTATCAGTGTTGACAAAGGTAGGAAACCCTACCTTTCACCTGTGAGTTTTAATTTTTTTATTTTGCTCTCTCTCTCTCTCTCTCTCTCTTTTTTTCCCCATGTTCAGCCATGGAAATTTCCCTGACTTCCTAGGGAGCCCAGCAAAGCATTAAGAATTCCGTTTGTTGGAAGGAGTGCAGGATCCAGCGGAGAGTTTTTCTGAGTTGACTGGGGCCTCACTACCAGGCAGAGAAGCAGCACAAGTTCTGCGCCCTAACTGAGCCCCTTTGGTGGGAATAGGGAAGACAGGTTGGCCAGGGCATTTGGAGCCACGTGGACTGGCACAGGGCAGGTTTCTTGATGCTGGATGGTTCAGACATGGGTCTTACCTGAGAGGACAGAGACACTACCTGGGTGAGGTCAGCACGGAGGGAAGGGTCAGATGGCAGGCCTGAAAGGAGGGGAGGGGCTGAAGGAAGGACATACCACAGGGGTGGGTTTCCCTGGAATTAGGCTGAGATAGAAAATCTTTGAGGTAATGGGGCTGTTCCTCATGGGGATCAGCTTTCTGCACAGTGCTGAGGTACAACGCTCGTTTAAAGAGGCAGGAACCAGCCATGCACATGTGCTTCTATGGATTCAGAGGAGACCAGCACAGCACTTTCCAATGGGCATTTGATTAGCCTGTGGGCATCCCCCATCAGTGCAGTAAGATATCAGAAGACACTTAGATCAGTGTGGGCTGGAGAAGGTATACCAGGCATTTGTCCCTGCACACCTCTGCACCATCTGTTCCCTCCGTCTAGGATGGTCTCTCCTCCAATTCTACCCTGATGGGCTGCCACACATCCTTCAAGGCCCAGCTCAATGGCAGCCCCCTGCTGAAGCCCTCTCTGATGTCCTGAATTGCGGGTGACTCCCACAGCACTGGCCCCCACCCTCTTTCCTCTGCTTACCATACAACAGGGTTACGAAGTACTTCCTGTTCTGCTAGCTCATCCCTGGGCTCCGGGAAGGAACCAGCCTTTTGTGTCGCAGCCCGGCAGCATGGCCTGGGGTGTGAGTGTGGACCCTGCAACAGAAGTCAACCCCTCTACTTAATGCTGAGCCACCTGGGCACCGTTGCTTAACTTCTCTGTGTGTACTTCAGACTCCTCATCTGGAATTGGATATAAAATAATACTTCCTCAAAGCGTTGCCACAAAAGTTAAAGAATTAACACTTGTCAGGCACTGAGGGCCCTTCAGCATTGAGGAGGTGCTCAGTCCATGTGTTTGACATCATCCCACCTCAGCACTGAGCGCCAGGCATGGGCATCTCAAATGCACAGCCTGAGCTGATTCCTTTAGGCAGCATCAGGAAGCACATTCCTGGCAGGAATTGCTGAGTTACGTGAAGCTGAAACCCACGGGATGTAGTTTCAGTGGGCAGAGGGGCTCTCGGGAAGGACAGCTGAGCTGCACAGAGGGTGCGGGGTCTGCCAGCCCCTCCGCAGGTGCCTTCTCTCATCTCCAGCTTCCTGCCTGCACCTTGTTCGCCTCTCTCATTGCCGCTTGTTCCTGCAGCCCACACCTGGGGCCTCGTGTGGCTCTGGTGTGACCAACAGCGCTAACAGATGCTACAGTCCCTAGCCTGCCCTGCACCCAACGGACTCAGTGTCCCAAGCCCAAGTCCTCAAGGGATTGTCCCATCTTGCCTGAGGAGCAGCTCTGCACCAGAAAGTTGATGCCTAGGAGGAGAAGATTGTGTTCACCCGGTACCCAAGTAGCACAGGGAGGTGACAGGAGGGTGTGGTTAGGAGGCCACCATGTGAATCCCTAGTGGACAGAGAGACAGCATGGGCTCAGAGCCGGGACCCCACCCTAGGAGAGGACAGTGGGACACTAAGCCCATGTAAGCTCTATCCCTAGGCCTCCAGGGCCAGCCGATGGGAGCCAGGAGCTGGGAGGCAGGCTGGGCTGGAACCACATTAGGGAGGAATTGTGTTGAGGCAGGGTTCCACAGTGGCCTTTCTGGAGCCCAGCTCTGGCTTTGGGGGCTACCTCAGTGGGGCAACTGCGTCTGTGAGCAGCTGTGGTGGCAGCTCCATGACCTGTCACGGGAGCGTCATCCCTGACATGGCCATAGCCAGAGGCTGCCCTAATGCCAATTGCGTCATTGAGCCTCTGGCATCTGAGCAGCTGAAGGTGCCATGGCCAATCCCAGCTCTGGGCCCCACTCCCTGCGCACTGCAGCCTCTTCAGAGCCAATTCCTGTTTATGGGAGGCTGCCCCAGGCACGCACTGCCTGAGGTTCAGACATTAACTGGCAGCGTTTATGACGGTGATGATTATTTCCATCATTCAGAGGAGCAAACTGAGAACCCAAGAGCGAAGGGGTTGTCTGAGGTCACAGAGCTCCTAAGTGGCAGAACTGGGATTTGGACAGAGTCTCATAAACACGAGACCTGTGTTTTATTCCCGCGCTGCCTCTGACGCGTGAGGCCTGGAGACCACCTGCTCTTGGTCATCACCTTTTTCAGTTCATTCATTAAAAGAGCATGTTTACTAAACATGCACTGCATGTTAGACATCAGACATGGGCAGATACAAAGATAAAGCAAATGGCCTTGCCCTCAAATAGCTCACAGCTATTCATTGCCAAGGTTGCAAAGGAAATGCATAAATCTGTAACAGAAAAAGAGCCTGTGAGTAGAATGGAGTGCTCATCCACACAAATCCAACCAGGTCCCTCTTCAGTTGCTCCTTGTGGCCCTGATCAAGTTCAGAGCCCCTTCCCCAAGGCTCTCAAGCTCTGTCACGTCTGGCCCCACCTCCCTGCCCAGCCTCATCTTCTGTCACTCTCCCTCCACACCACACTACTAAGAGTTCCTTCACGGTGACGCCTTGCTTTCTTTCCTAGCTTTGGTACCTGCTGCTACCTGGAATGCCCTTCGTCTCCTTTCTTCCTTTAGAAACTTCCGCTCTTTTCTCAGAGACCACAACTATACCCTCGTCTGTGAAGACACCGCTGCCATTGTCTTGTAAAGACAGGAAGCCACTCCCTTCTCTGATCTTATCTGTACCCTGCACAATGATTTTCGTGGGTGGGATGGTGGACCCCAAAAAATACGTCCACCCCAAATCTGGAACTGTGGTCTTATTTTGAAAAAGGTCTTTGCAGATGAAATTACACAAAAGATCTCGAGGTGCTATCGCTCTGAATTAGGGTGGGCCCTAAGTCCAATGACAGCTGTCCTAATAAAAAAGGTAAGGATGACCTGACACAGACACAGAGGGAATGGCTATGGGAAGATGGAGACAGAAATTGGAGTGATGTGTCTAAAGCCAAAGAATGCCAACGATTGGCGGTAGCTTGAAGAGAGAAGCCGCCAGAAGGGAGAGAGACCTGGAATGGGTTCTTCCTCAGAACTTCTAGAAGGAATCAATCCTACAAACACCTGGGTTTCATACTTCTGGCCCCTGCCACTGCAGCTTTATCTGGAAGGACGTCCAGAAGGTCGTTCGGCTGTCCAGTATAATTAGCATATTATGCTTTTATTATTATAGATTCAATACTAAGGTTGCTTATAACACATATTCTTTGGCTTGACAAAGGTTACACCTCACACATTCCCTTTGGTAAGTGTTCTTCAAAGGTTACCGAGGTGGTTGTGGACAAATCTACATAAACATCGTGGAGCTTATTAGAAGAGGAGAAGAGGATGGAAAATCTGCTCATGTTCCATTGGAGGGCTGTTGGAGATGAACCACCTGAGGTAAGTCAGCAGGAAAAAGACTCTGCAGTTGGCTCTGCTGCAAGAAACAGAGACTCAAACAAGCAGTAGCTTAGAAAACAGCAAGGAAAAGGAAGAAGAAAAGTCATTTCCCTTTCATGTCCAAACCTGGAGGAAAGCAATGCATGGCTGATAAAAACATTCCCGCTCCCCTTACACTCCTTGCAGCTCAGGTAGGGTGTCTTCACTGTGGTCCTGGCTCCACATTGGAGCCCATACTGCCTCCGGGGGCAAGTTGATGGTGCATAGTGTGAGGCTGGGTCAGAAGCCTCTCCTGACCACCAGTTCAGCACCAAGAGTGTTCTTCTCTGAGATGATTGGTTCTGCAAGCCAAAAGGTCAGGCCCAAGTTGGTGTCAACCACAAGTAAGAGGCCCACCATTTTCATCTTTCCTCTTCTTAGCGCCTTCTAACTAAGGTGCAGTCACAGCCACAGCCAGGGCAAGGCAGCATATGTCCATGTGAGACCTCATAAACTGCCTTTTCTAATAGCACTCAGAGAGGCTGCAACTGCCTGGTTCTCCATCTGTTTCTTCTTGAGTGGCCCTGGGGCGGTGCTTCGGTAACAGTGATGGTGTGTGGAGTTGCTCAGGCTCCTGAGTACACTTTGCGTGAATCTTTGGCCCCAACAAACACTGACACACCAGCTCAAGGTGACTAATGGTGACGAGGGATGGCCAGGACTGAAGAATGTGTGTGAACAGTGCTGAAGGGAGATTATTCTTAGTCCAGGAGAGGAGGATGAAGCAGAGTCTCCAAGGTGGGAGCTTGGATTATGTCAATGAGATTGTTGAGAGAAATGTGATGGTATGGAGAACATACTGGGTATATATGAAAATGTGTTTTCCAAATGTACTTCACATTTGTACAAAAGGCTTTTCATTTTTTTAAATCTTGTTTTATTGCTTAAAGTAGTACAAGTGTCTCCTCCTCCCCCTTGACCTTCCCCCAGCCTCCATTACCCCCCAGTGTCTTGTGTGCATTGGTTATGCTTATATGCATGCATAAAAGTCCTTTGGTTGATCTCTTTTCCCTCCCGGGCCTTCCCATTGTAGTTTGAGTCTGTTCGATGTTGCTCTGTCTCTGTATCTATTTATGTTCATCAGTTTATAATGGTCTTTATTATCCATAAATGAGTGATGTCATGTGGAATTTTTCTTTCTTTGACTGGCTTATTTCACTTAGCATAATGCTCTCCAGTTCCATCCATGCTGTTGCAAATGGTAAGATTTCCTTCTTTTTTACAGCAGCATAGTATTCCATTGTGTAGATGTATCACAGTTTCCTAATCCATTCATCCGCTGATGGGAACTTAGGCAGTGATCCCACTTCTAGGAATATATCCCAAGAAACCAGAAACACCAATCAGAAAGGATATGTGCATCCCTATGTTCATAGCAGCACAATTTACCATAGCTAAGATTTGGAAAGGCTTTTCATATTTAAGATTATTTTATTTGTATAGATTAACAAAAGGAGGATTCTTGGAATAAAGGTTAGATTAAAGGCATTTTCTCAGGGGCACCTGGATCTTAGAAAAAAGTGCCAAAGGAGATAAGGAGAGAAGGAAATTTCCTAGTGGAATTTAATGTTTTACATTAAAAAAAGAGAAAGAGAGAGATTCATAGTAACCTAATGACAGTCTTCTACCCTGGGCTACTTAAAAATGTTTTTATCTTTATTCTGTGGGAAATAAAGTTGCATAAAAATACACTTTGAGTGCAGCAATGAATGTTTATATCACACCTATGACCATGTTCTTGGTCTACCACTGTGGTTCTGAAGATAAGCTGGGCTCTCTTGAAATTCTCTGCCTCTCAATAGGCAGGAGGCACCCATGTACTAGTAAGTGGAAGACAAACTCACTGAGGAAACACTTGTGCTGGGCATGGGGTTGCTCTGTCATTCATTGGCCTTGCCCTTGGACCTGTGGACCTGCTTGGTGGATGGAAGAGTATAGAATGTCTTCCTTAGAGGGATTTATAATCGGCGCATATCCAAGGGACTAAGCTTTCATTCTATTGCTTAGTAGCTTCTTTTTCTAACTTTGTGATGCACTTTGGTGATCAGGTCTCATCTGATTAACCTGTGGTCACAGTTCATTGTCTCCTCCTGGTTCCAGCTGCCATCCCCCCTCTACCCATATAATGCATAACATTAACATTATGCATATATACCTAGGATGTTCTCTATACCAAGACTGGGAAAGACCACAGTCTTGTGAAGCTACATGGGGCCTACTGCAGTTCGTTGGTCCAAGGAGGCTCTTGAACTGCCTCACTGCAGGGGGATTCTCACTTGTATCCATTCTGCAAAAATTTGAATCAATGCTGTAGAATCAGCTCTTCTCCACTCCCTCCCCCCCACATTCACTTATTAATTCACCGCAGTGTGCCAGTCAGTGTGCAAGTCTGGAAAGGAAGGGTTTTATTCTCAGAATCATTTGCTGATTGATTGATCAAACATTACTCAGTACCTCCTTTGAGCTGGGAGCTGGAGGAAAAAGAGGAAAATAGGTTCTACCTTTAAAATCTGGCAACCTGACCTGATAGAGGAGCCAAACATGAGAATAGAAAAGAACACTCAAGTATTATTGGTCCTCTGGTGAGAAAGGCAGACCCAGGAGGACCCAAAGGAGGGAGTGCTTATTTTAGTCTTGGCATGGGGGAGAGAAGGGGAGCTATAAAGTTTCCATCAAGAAAATGACACTGAACTTGAGATGTTTTTAAAATATATTTTTTATTGTTGATAGTATTACAGATATAGCCCATTCCCCGCCTTTACCTCCTTCCTCCAAGCCCCTACCTGCCCCCCAGCCAGGTCTTCACTACCATATGGCCTGTGTCCATGGGCTATACATATCCATACTAATAAAAGCCTAGGCGGTCCTTACACCCTCACGCGCAACGTTGTCACAAGATGGCCACCACAAGATGCTGCCACAAAGATGGCCTCCACAAAGATGGCTGCCACAAGATGGTTGGGCTGAAGGACACCTCTCCATGCATGAATTTTGTGCACCGGGCCACTAGTCTCTCTGAATATAAAAAGCCAGTGACCATAATGCCATAAAGACCATAACAACCTGTTGCTATGTTGCCCACTATGGCCAGCTAACCACCCAATCAGGGGGTGGGGATGGCTGGCCCGCCCCTTATCAGACTCTCCCACCCTGATCAAGGGTGAGGTCAGTTGGCCAACCCCCCCGCCACCACCTGCCCTTCCTCACCCCCCTGACCTTCCCACCCCGTCCTGCCCCCAATTGGCCCACCTCACCATGACAGGCCTGCAGCCCTGGCTGGCTCAATAAGGGGTGGGGCCATCCAGCCAACCTCCTGCAGCCCCTGCCCCTGCCTGGTACCCCCACCCAGATCAAGGCAGGGCCATCTGGCCAATGATCCATGGCCCCTCACCCAGGCTGCTGGTCCCTGGTTGGCATCCCCCACTGCATTCAGGGGTAGGGTCAGCCAGCCAATCTTCCACCTTCTCCTCCACCCAACAGGGCCAGTCCTGATCTGCCCTGATTGGGGCCACACTAAACAGACCCCACCTGTGCACGAATTCATGCACTGGGCCTCTGGTAAGTATATAACTTCTTTGGTTTATCTCTTTTCTTCCCCCCAACCTCACATAGAGGTATGTTAGTAGGGTCTATGATTTGAAAGAAGAGTTGATGTTTACTGGGTGGATGGGGAGGAGGAAGCAAATGGCATTGCTGCAGAGTGAGAGTCTGGTGAAGCTGGGTAGCTTTGGCATGTGGCTGGGGCACAGGAGTGATGCACAGGGGAATTACGAGGGACAGGACTGGAGAAGAAAGGATGCTGGGACAATGGAGGAGGATCTTGTGGGCACGCTGAGAGCAGAGAGTGATGGGAGCAAGACTGGGCCACACTTACTCTTGATCCAAGTTAATGGGAATGTTGTGGCGGCCGTTAGGCTCTGACAAAGAAGAGGGGTTGGGTGGGTGGATGTCCCCAGAGCCTGTGATGCGAGCTCAGGGCAACAAAGAGGCCAGGTCTCTGGCTGTGGCTGGGAGGCTATAAGAGGAGGCAGGGCTGCGAGGCCTGGTAGGGCAAGATAAAGGGACAGTTTTTGTGGTCTGAAGGTCTGATGGGGTATTTAGAGGCTTCAGGCAGGTCCAGGGATGGAGCTCTGTGGGGCCTTTCTTTGGAGAAACAAAGGCGCAGCTCCCTGGCCAGCCCTCCTGAATAATAAAGGGTCCTGCAGGTTCCTGACTGGGTTCCCTCACTGCCACATTCCTGAAGCCTTTTAAAATAGTACCCGTGGACTGAAGACCTGAGTTGAAATTCTAGTTCTGTGGCCAACCTGACTTCACTGAGCCTCAGTCTCCTTAGCTGTGGAATGGGACTAGTAATAATATCAACTTCAAAGATGACTAAGTGATTAAATGGGAACTGGTCGACAAGGAGCCCCAGCCTAACAGCATGCAAGGTGTTGATAGGATCCTGGTTCCAGGAAAATGTAAAGAGGCTGGGAGCAGGGCTGACCTCTTGGGGGTCAGCAACAGCTATACCCCTCTGCCTGCCCCAGCCTAGAAGGCCAGCTTGTGAGCAGCTGGCAGTGCCAGGGCCCTGTCTGAGGGCTGCAGGCTGTGCTGATTGAACCACCTCCTTCTCTAATCAGGCCACTGCTGTGAGTGGAGTAGTTGGGCCTGGGATGCACTTGGCTAATCAGCGTGCATTCTTAGCTGCTGCAGTGGAATATTTTAACTAGGAGATTTCCTCCCCTGGGCTGATTGGGGCCCATCCATGTACCAGCCTGGGACAGGGGTTGCCAGGGCAGAGGGCCAAGAAGCAGACGAGGCAGGCTTGTTTTTTTGGGACTCTAGGCAGTGAAGTGTGTTCCAGGTGAGCAATATGTTTATCCTCTATAACTCAGACATTCAACTGACAATCCCTCTGTTTGGGCCTATACCACCTGTAGGTACAGTAATGAAAACTAGTTATTCACCTATCCACTCACTCATTGATCTCTTCTATCCGTCTTCCTACTCACCACTTGTTGATCCATGCATCCCCCCTCTACCCATTAACCCATCCATTCATTCACCCCCATCCATCTATCCATTAACAGTCAGAGTTCTACCCTTCTCTAGACTCTTGTGTGATTGGAGGAAATCTCAGCTTCCCCACCCCAGCCCCTCCCTGACTTTCCCTGAGGCTTTTTTGAGAGTACTTACTTGTGGTGGTTGCAACTTGTCCCCTCCTTCATGAGCTGCAGTTGTGGGCTTCCTCGCTCTCCCTTCCCAGCTGTCCTTGCTTCTCTGGACCACCCCAGTCCCCTAGAGCAGTTTGCCCCAAGTGTGGACAGAGCAGTCTTCCTTACTCTCCAAGGCTCCCATGGCATAAAGGTGTCGTGGGTGATGGATTGTACTGAGGATGTTCTAAGGACATGGTGGCACCAAGAAGGGAAACAAAATGAAACCTCTGTGTCAGAGTCCCCACCAGCCAGTATCTACACCCCATCATCAGGAGCACTTTCCCTGCCCCTTTCTCCAGGGCCCTGGTGCCAGCCAGCTGTGGGCAGGACCCAGGAGTGTGACCCTGCTTCCACCCAGCTCAGGGTCTTTCTCAGCTCTTTTCTCTCTCTGGGCCCGAGGCCATGAAACTCTACATCCCACTGATCAGGAGTAACTCACCAGGAGTAACAAAACAGAATCAAAAGAAAAACTACCACTCTTTTAACATTAAAAACAAACAAACACTAAAGTGCAGATATATACCCTTGTCCAGAGGGCAGACACTTAATTATCTTGTAACTAAGTTTGACACTGAATTTCCTTAACCTGCACTTTTAGATGAATCCTGGGGTCTTTATCAAAACCAGGAGGTCTGTTAATGGCTTTTATTTCCCAAGGAAAGAGCAGTCTTTTAAAGCCAGAAAGAAATGGCTAGGTCTCTTTAGATTATAAAACTGCCCGATCCTTCTTGCTTTTACCCTGGTGCCCACTCACATACCCACTTGGCCTCTGGTCCATTAGTCTGTCAGCTTTTCATTGACACAGCAGACTTCATTGTGCCTCTTCTGAGTTCCAAGCTCTGAACTGGGGGCTGAAGACATAGCCGTGAATAAAACAGATGCACCCTGTGTCTTTACGGAGCTTACAGGAGAGAAAGGGAGAGCGTGCATACATATATAATACTTATTTCAACAGAAATAAATGCTGGAAAGGGGAAATGCATCCAAGCACATGTCCATGTAGCTACCTATGTATTTCCTCACTTGTCTGTTTTTGCTCATTCACTCTTCCAGTCATCAACAAACACTGATTCAACATTTGTCATTTGGCACTAGGCCAGGCACTGGAGACTCAAATACAAAAAAAGACTTTCACCATTCCCTCAAATCATGCACAGACTGACATGTGGGAGGAAACAGATACATATCTAAGATGATGCAGAAGGGCTGGTAGAAGAATAGATGCTGCTGATCTGAGGAAGCCAGAGGAGGAAGTAACCACCCTGTGTGTGTGTGTGTGTGTGTGTGTGTGTGGGTGGTGTGGATGGTGTGTGTGGTGTGTGTGTGGTGTGTGTGTGGGGGTGTGTGTGGTGTGTGGCGGGGGAGGAAGAGTTGCGGGGGGGTTGAGGGGCAGGCTTCCTGGAGGAGGTGTCATTTAATCAGGACGTGGAGGATGGGAGGAGTTTGCCAGATGGAGAAGAAGGTAAGGGCATTGAGGGCAAACAGGAGAGCAGGCAGTGAGATCTGGGGGCTTTCCTGGAATGGGGTAGAGTTGCCAGCGATCAGGAAGTGTGTGCAGGGAGAAGTGGCAGAGGAGGCCTGGGCAGCTTCCCAGGCTCTACGGAACTTCCCTGGAGAAGAGCCTGACAGCTGTTTCTACAAAAGGGACCCAGAAATGAAGCTGGGGCTGTGGGAGACACAGGGCAAGAGAGGACGTGGCTGGCTCTGCGAAGAGGAAAATGAAAGATTTTCAGAGGCATTTGGAGGCCCCCAACCTCTGCTCTTGATACCTGCTGGGGTGTGTTTGGCTTCGATGTGAGAAGCCTGTTGCTGCAGGGTAAATTCTCCCTGGTTGCCTGCACTTACCTCCCAGCGTGCTAATGAGTGCAGAGCTTCAGGAGATGCCAGAGCCTGCTATTTAGTGTTTGTTGAGTGGAGCGAGGCTAGGCAGAGGCACTGGCAGTTAGAAGCAAGGGTACCAGGGCCAGCTCTGGCACCTGGCTCTGCAAGACCTGCCATGGGCCTGGGGAAGGGAGATGTGGAGCAGAGCCAGGGCCATGTAAGAGGAGGGTGAACATACGGGTCTGGAGATGAGGGGAAGCAATGTTCTGAATATGGCCTGTCAGTTCCCAGAATTCTTGGAAACACCCAGTGGAGCAGCTCATGTGGCAGGATGGCAGTATGAAATATTAACTTCTGCATTTGGACTCCTGGATCTTTCCCCTTCTGTGCTGCTAGTCATGAAAGAATGCTTGCTAAGTAAATTTTTCCCACCTGACGTGAGATTAAAGCAAAACAAAACAAAAACAAATTTTACCTGTGTTGGAAAAGGAAAGGCTGGAGGGTATATTAGGGCAAAGTCTAGGTTGTTAAAACAAAAGAGGGTTGAAAATGCAGTATTAGCCAGGCTGGTGTGGCTCAGTGATTGAGGGTCAACCTATAAAGGTCACTGTTTGATTCCTGGTCAGGGCACATGCTCAGGTTGTAGGCTTGATCCCCAGTGGGGGTAATGAAAGAAGCAGCCGATCAGTGATTCTCTGTCATTATTGATGTTTCTATTTCTCCCTGTCCCTCTCCCTTCCTCTCTGAAATCAATAAAAATTATATATATATTTTTAAAATGCTGCATCATAAGTAAGGTGAAGGCAAATTCATTCTTGCTTAATCTTCAGATGAGAGTGGGCCAATCTGTTCTAAAAGTA
Organism: Murina feae; assembly: GCA_004026665.1. Lineage (NCBI taxonomy): Eukaryota > Metazoa > Chordata > Mammalia > Chiroptera > Vespertilionidae > Murina > Murina feae. The sequence continues at coordinate 2,396 of PVJC01038642.1, read as the reverse complement.
CTGTCAGGGACGCAGGGACCTTCTATCCTGTGGCTTCACTATCCTTAGAATAATAACCTCAGAAGCATGATCAAGTGTGGGTCACAGACACATTGGTGTTCCAGTTGGTAGGCAGGAGAAGAGTACACTAGTAGATTGTATTGTTTAGCAAATTTTCACTTCTCTTTGGTCCACCTCCCCAAGGAAGTAAACTTTAAGCCCTAGTTCCGAGTCTAGGCCTTAAAAGGCATCATGACTTTCTGTTTGATCCTCTGGGAGCTTCTGGCCTCAGTCATGAGCAGAACCTGCCCAAGGTTCTGTCTCTGGAGCTTGGATGCCAGAATGAAACATGTGAAGCAAAACTGAACTTTACCCTCAGCTGGGAGCAAAGAAGCTTCTCAGAGACCTGCAGACCTCTGAGCAAGAAATAAATGCTTGTTTGTTTGCCATTGAGTTTTGGGGTGCTTTTATGCAGTGTTATAGCAGAAAAAGCAGATTGATATAAAGTATATATTATGAGCAATACATTTTTTAAAATAAGCATGAGTGAAGTTTAAAAAATGCAATTTATTTCCCATTTTATTAATCACATGACCAAACCTAGCTGCAAGGGAGTCTGAAAGACATAGTCTGTAGTTAGGCCATTTTATGCCTCATTTAAAAGAAGATACATGGATGGCAAATACCCACATGAAAATATGCTCATTGGTCAGTAGAAAAATGCAAATTAAAACCGTAATGAGATTATACCAGTAGAATGGCTAAAATAAAAAAGGCTGATTATACCATGTATTAACAAGGATGTAGAACAACTAGAATTTTCATACATCTCTTGTGGTAATATAAAATGTACAACTATTTAGAAAAATAGCTTGACAGTTTCTTAGAAGATTAAATACATGTCTACTATATGATCCAGTCAATACATTTCTACATATTTACCCAAGAGAATGAAAGTATATGTCTACATCAAGGCTTATATGTGAATGTAGCAACTTTATTTGTAATTATCCCAAACTGGAAACAATTCAAGTTATCAAGAAGTGAGTGGATACACAGATTGTGGTACATCCATACAATGAAATACTATTTTTTATGTATATGAAACCTTAATAGACAAATACACCAAACAGCCAAACAACCGAACAACCAGTCACTATGACGTGTGTTGACCACCAGGGGGCATGTGCGGAATGTGGCGGGCAGCAGGTGGCAGAGCGCGAAACATGGTGGGAATTGGCCACAGAGGGATGGAGGAACAGGTGAGCAAGGGCACCAGACCAAGGCAGGGTGCTGGTTGCTGTCATCAGGGCAAGCCTCTGGTGATTACTGAAAATTATTTACTCCTGCACACCATGGTCCCACTGGGTGCTCGCACCTGCTGCTGGTGCCAGAGCCACCACTCACACCCACTGCCAGCATCCAGAGCCAGCCCCGATCACTCAGTGCTGCCTTAGTGAGTGTGAGCAGTGGCTGCCAGCCCCCATTGCCCCTGAGGGCTTCTCTACTCCTTCCTGCTCTTGAGGGGTGATGGGGCTGACAGCCACCGCTCACACCCACTGCTGGTACCGGCCTTGCTTACACCCGTAGCCAGTGCTGGACTCGTCACTTGCACCCGCTGCCCATGCCTAGCGCCGGTCTAGATTGCTCAGTGCCATCAGTGGGTGAAAGTGGCAGCTGCTGACCCTGATCACCCCTGAAGTCTTCTCTACCTCCCCCTGCTCCCCAAGGAGTGATCGGGACAGCAGCTGCTGCTTGCACCCACTGCCAGTGCCAGCCCTGCTTGTATCTGCAGCTGGCACCGGCCCCAGTTGCTCCATGCATCACCAGGTGTGAGCAGGGATGATACCATCAGCATGTGGGAGCAGCAGCAGCAGGAGTGGGGCTGTTGGCAGACTGGACCAGGGGCAGTGGCAGGAGGGGCCGGGCAGGGGCATGGAGGATGGGCTGAGACCCACCCCTGTGCCCACTGCAGCCTCACGGCCCACAGTTCCTTTCAAGGTGCATGTACTTGTGCCCTGGGACCCTAGTCTATATATATAAAAAGCCAGTGACCATAACGCTGTAATGACTGGAACAACCAGTTGCTATGATGACCACTGTGGCCAGTGAACCAGCCTAATCAGGGTGGGACCGGCCTGCCAACCTCCTGCAGCCCCTCCCCCTGGCCAGCCCTGTCCCCTATGGGCCCTCACCACACTGATTGACCCAAAGCCCCTCCCCCTGGCCAGCCCCACTCCTGATCAACCCCTCAACCCCAATAGCTGGCAGAGCTGGTGGCTAACCTCCTGCAGCCCCTCCCCCTTGCTGGCCACTCCCCTTATGGGCCCCCAACACCCTGATTGGCCCACAGCCCCTCCCCTGGGCTGGCCCTGCCCCAGATCGCCCCCTCTCCCCGATTAGGGCCAGGGTCAGCT
>PVJC01038641.1:0-16657 GCA_004026665.1 Murina feae | reverse complement strand
TAACTGCTTTTCTCTTGCAGCTTTTAAGATTCTCTCCTTGTCTTTTGCTCTTGGCATTTTAATTATGATATGTCTTGGTGTGGTCCTCCTTCGGTTCCTTTGGTTTGGAGTTCTCTGTGCTTCCTGGACTTGAAAGTCTATTTCTTTTACCCGGTGGGGGAAGAGAACTATTTCTGTCATTATTTCTTCAAATAGGTTTTCAATATCTTGCTCTTTCTCTTCTTCTGGCACCCCTATAATTCTGATGTTGGTACGCTTGAAGTTGTCCCAGAGACTCCTTACACTATCTTCATACTTTTTGAACCTTTTTCTTTTTTCTTTTTTTCTTTTTGCTTTTCTGGCTGGGTGGGTTTTGCTTCTTCATATTTCATATCTTTGACTTGCTTCTTGCGATCCTCTCATCTGCTGTTAGATCTCTGTATATTATTCTTTATTTCAGTCAGTGTATGCTTAATTTCTAGTTGGTCCTTTATCATATCCTTGAGGGTCTCATTAGATTTATTGATGATCTCACTAAATTCATCGGCAGTCTCACTAAATTAATCGGCAGTCTCTAGAAATTTCTTGAAAAACCTAATAACCGTGGTTTTGAACTCTATATCCTGTCGTTTTCTTTCCTCCATTTCTGTCATTTGTGACCTGTTTCTTTGTCTCCGCATTTTGGCTGCTTCCCTTTCTGAGTTAAGCGATCACTGCGAGGAATTAACCTCTAAGCCACTTGGTTATGAGAGTCAGCTGTGTCTACAGTGGGAGAACTTCTGTGCTGGAGACACCCTTATGGGGCAAGAGTTATTTCAGTGGGGCTTTTGTGTTCACTGCATCTGCCCCGAGTGTGTTCCTTGTGGATCTGTTTTGTTTAGGATGGTCCCACTCTGGCCACTGGGTAAGGTTGGCTCCTGTGTCTTTAAGGAGGTGTTGATTTAGCCTTTGCCTTAGGCTACTCAGCCTTTTATATGCAAAAGCCTCTGATGCAGCTTGGGAGGGGCGGGGCCTCGAGGAGTTTGCAGGGCAGGGCAGAGCAAATAACTATGGCGCTTCTCAGCCCTGCGCTAAGAGACACGGGGTCTCTGTGTCCCACGGTATTTGTTGCAAGCAACGCTGAGAGAAACCCGCTTTGGATTTCCTCCTGGTGCCAGTCAGTGCCCCTTCTCCAGGTGTCTGGGTCCTCAGAAACTCGCCTGGAACTGGAGTTCAGAGCTGCTGGGAACTTGTGGCTCTCTCCAGTTTGAAAAAGAACCATGTCCTCCGGCGCCAGCCCTCTCCCCGAGCCGTGCGCGCACCTCCGTACCTTTGTACTTTGCTTCCGCCACTCCTCAGTCTCAGACTCTTTTCTAGTTGTAGGATTTTCACTCAGCCAGCCTTCCTGTGGGTGCAAGTGGTGTCCGTGTGTTCTTTTCGTGGTTTTTCTGAAATAGTTGTTCATGGCTGCATTTATAGTGTTTACCTTATGCCGCCATCTTGCTGTCAAGCCAGCATATTACCCTTTTATTAGTATAGATGAATATAGCTCCCCTTTACATAGGTTATTCTGTATCAAAAGAAGCCTGGCCATTGGAAAAGTAACTCTGAAGTCATCCCCCAGCTTCACCTTGCAGAACTAAGTTCAATTTGCAAAGGCAGTGATTTCACCTTGGCCCTGTAGTTGGGACAGGTGAGATGGTCAGTGAGAGGCACCCAGCTGACTGGCAACCTGGGAACCCCTTTTAGTAACAAGGTTCCCAGCAGAGAATTTGCTTTTCCTTGCTTCCAAGAAAAGTGACCAAGAGGAAAATCTCTGTTTCAGAAAAGCGTTTTGCTGGTAGAGGAGAGCTATGGTTTATGAAATGGAAAAAATGACTTGGCCTCTTTGGAAATTAAGAGGAGAAGCAGAACAGGATTTTTTTTTTTTTAACCTCAAGAGTAGTTAGTAAAACAGCATTGTTAATTTGGGATTTTATGGGGATATAAGGAGTGGTTCCCTCTAGGAGGATTCCAGATGATTTTACCTCTTTTGTTATTTTTTCCTATATGTTCTGTTATAACCACGTATTGCTTTCATAGTCAGCAAAAGACTTTATTTCAGGAAAGAAAAATTATGAACAGCTTCAAAGGGAGAATAGCAATCAAGGAGATTTTACTATAATTATTTTAAAGGCAGATTATTGTTACTCAGTACATCGTTTTGGTTTTGTGATGTTGTTGTTGTTGACTTTGGAGCATTTCCTTTTTTGCCCCACCTATAGTTTGGTATTGCTTGATTATTTTATTTGTGGATATGTGGGATAAATGATTTCAGAGATGAGATAATTATTTTTTTTCATTAAAGCATTAACAGGATGATTCTCTGAGGAATTTCTTAGTTACAGATCGTTAATGCTCAAGTTCAGTTCTTCTACTGGCTGTGCAAACTTAATAGCACTAACTTACAAATAATACAGGGTTGGGGTAATCCAGAACAGAGGCCCAAAACCCCTTCAGCACCTGCCCTAATTGACATGTCACAAGTACATCCCACTTACATTCACTCAGATCCTGATATGCCTCACTTTCCCTATCATTGAAGAGTTAAAATCAAATATTTTGATAACAAATAATTTTAAATAACCAAGGAGTGTGCACCATTTTATGTAACTCAGAATAAAAGATTTCTGTAAACCAAAAATGCCTTAGCAATTTAAATAATCCCCTAACTTGTTTCTCATAAAGATTTTATTCTCGTTAATGAACATTTCTTCAATAAATGTGTCATCGGCTTATAGTCACTGTAACATGAATATGGTAAAATTACATCTACTACAATGTGGGCTTTAGGGAATCTTAAAACTTTAGAAGATTATGGTCCTATTTAAATTCTAACAAGTTTTTATTCAGAAAAAGATGTCAAATATGATTAAATAAACACAATTCAAAGAGATACCAACTGAAAATGCCCTGTGACTGGTCTGAGCACAGAGACTGCAGGCCTGGGAAGCCCGAGCACTGGTCTCACGTTGGTCTGGGTCCTTGGCATTACGAGGAGGTCACTAGATCCTAATTTGGACACCATTCTCTGACCTTGCTACTGAGAGAAAGGTAAACATTGTGTGCCAATAGCCATTCACAACCTTGTAATATTATGAGCTCATAGTGAAAGCATCTTTGTAATTCATTAAAGGAAATAGTGAAAAGTGAAGTTTTATGGCCCGGAGGTGGCCTTGCACAGCAGCTGCATGTATGACCTCAGGAGACAGGCTGCCTGTATCCATGTAGTAGCTGTGTGATCTCAGCAACTTACCTCATCTCTTTGTGCCTTTGTTTCCTCATTTTTAAAACGAGACTAGTAATAATACCAAATCTTACAAGGTTAGGTGCGGATTTAATGAGTCAATAAATTAAGTGCTTAGAATTGTGCATGACACATAGGAAGTGCTATCTTAAAGGAGTGCTAATGGGCCTTATAAATAAGTGGAATATAAAAATCGATGTTTCTCTCTCACTCTCTCTCTCTCCCCCTTCTTTTCTCTCTAAAATCAATAAAAAAATGTTTAATAAGTGAGTACTAATAGGTCTTAATTTTTCCAGGAAAAACAATCTACCATTAGCAAATCATTTAACAGTATTGTATAGAACTTTAAATTTTATGTTTTGCTCAAATCCATCCAAATAAGTATGTTTATAAATTAGGTGTTAAACTTTTGGTAGTAATACTATTTTCTTAATGATAGAACTGAGAAATCACATGTTGTTTACAGACTCTCATTTCTATTACAATCTTCTGAGGTAAACATAGCTGTAAATAGTTTAGCTACTTAGTAACACAAAAAAAGTATTTAAAGAAGCCACGATTAAAACCTGTCATTTGGAAAAATGTAGCTTTATGTCTATTAGGGCATTATGGAAAGTTAACTTTGAAAAAGTATGAAAAAGAAACTTTTATTACAGCTTCGTAAAAGTCAGACTATTGTAAAATTATAATAAAAACTAATGTCATCACATCTATGATACGATAAATATAAAATTACTAGGGGCCCGGTGCACAAAAATTTGTGCACTGGGGAGGTGAGGGGATCCCTCAGCCTGGCTTGTGCCCTCTCACAGTCTGGGACCACTTGGGGGGATGTCCACCTTCTGGCTTAGGCCTGATCCTGTCCATGATCGTAGGTGCAGGGGAGAAGCTGCCTGTCCCTGATCGCAGTCATGGGGGAGAAGTGGCCTGCGATCACCAATAGGCAGCTTCTCTGCCAGCAGCCTGCGATCACACGCAGGCAGCTTCTCCGGCTGGCTGCGGCCTGCTGTCGTGGACAGGCAGCTTCTCAGTGGCTTCTCCCTGTGCCTGATATCACATGCAGGTGGCTTCTGCCCTGCCCCCTGCCTTCGATCAGGGACAGGCAGTTTCTCCCTGCACCTGCGATCACGGACAGGTGGCTTCTTCAACTCCTGGCAGAAGTTAGCCTCAGGCACTGGAGCCGGTCTTCTCTGTCTCCCCTGCCTTCTGAGTCTCCAACAGCCCTGGAGTGGCCAGAGCCTGAATGCTTGTGTGGTAGCTGTGGCTGCAACACAAGTATCCCGGCTCTGGCCTCCGCCATCTTTGTTGGGTTAATTTGCATATTTTCTCCTGATTGGTTGGTGGGTGTGGCTTGTGGGTGTAATGGAGTGGGGGTCAATTTGCATATTACTCTTTTATTAGATTAGATTATGTTTCTTCAAGAGGGGCCCCAACAACTGAAATTATTAGGCTAAAATGTTATACTAAAATGTCACTCATATTCTCCTTCCAGTTTTAGATGACTTGGATAGCACTCTGGCTCAGGAGCAGTCTTCAAGCTCAGTGAATTCAAGAATGCCTCTCAACTATGGATCAAGAACACAGTTCAATCATTTTTACTCCAGTGGGAATCCACATGGTAATACCACAGGAAGGCACAAAAACCGCTCTAATGAAACTTCTAATATGTCTATCTATGACATCCTAAGACCAGGAGCCCCTAGAGAAGGTTTTAGAACCTTTTCTCCTAGAACAAGGACCATTTATGATATGTACAGAACAAGGGAGCCCAGAGTTTTAAAAGAAGATTATGCGCAAAAAAATGCTTTTGGCAGTACTTCTCTGTGTTTTGACAGCAGGCAGCGATTAGCCTCCCCAGCTACAGGGCGTTTCACAGCAAGAAGCATACATTTTCCAGCCACTACTCAGAGCAAAAGTGGATTTATGCCACCAAGCCACCAGCAGAGCCCAAAGAGAACTCCTTTATCATCCATCATATGGAATAGATCAGATTCTTCTAGAGAGAGGCCAAACCAGGAAGAGTTCCTAAGGGCACCATCACCAATGGAAATTGATCCTGCTGACCAGTATACGTATCCCAGATGTTTTCAGGAGAATAGGAGATATGAATTTTATCATTCACAGAATATTTACCAAAATGTAAGCTTAAATTCCCCCATGGATAGCACAGTGAGTCCTGACCCATTTGAGAACTCGGAGAACATGCCATTCTACCATCAAGACAACCCATTTGCGAGGTCTTTTTTTAGCAATACCTTTGGACGAAGTAGGCAACAGAGATTTAGACAAAGTCCTTTCAGGAGCCAACAGGAAGAACATGCTCCCTGGTCTGGCTTTCGTCAAAGTAGGAAACCTTTTACTTCTGACAGAGACTTTGAAATGACTTCCCCTGAGGCAAATTGTGCATCAGCTGGTCATGGCCATAATGTTTCTTCCCAACACTGGGCATCATTTTCACCTAGTTATAGAACAAATGTTTCCAGAGACCAAGAAGAGCTATATCCCTGGCAGTTTGATCCTCAGACATCTACAGTGGAGAGCATGGAGGTGTCACAAGGTAATGAAAACCAGATGACTCATTTTGGCACACCAAATATTTGCTCCATGGTTGGTTCAAACTATCACATCAAGTCTAGGGGGTTAGGATGTCAACAGGATAGTTCTCCTGTAGAAGTGCATGTAAACAAAGACCCTTACTCATTTGGAACTGCTCCGACTCTGGCATCCTCATTCAGAAGTTCCTTCCCCCAGATTCCCAGTGACAAAGGGTATTGTCAGGGTCCCAACTTTCAGAATCCCACAGTCACTTGGCAGAAAAGTAAGCCTGCCTCTCTTCTCATAAGAAGCTACACAGAAGTCACTGTGACCAACAGCGATTCGGTTGATTCTCCACCTCTTACTCAAAGCCAACCCAATATCTTGACCTCAGAAGTGAATGATGAGCAAGACTTGAATGGATCTCTTTTGGAAAAAGACAAACAACTAAACAAGATGGACCAGACAAACACAACAAGTGAAATGCCCCAACCTGTTTCAGAGACAATAATCCCTAATCCTTTAGCTGATTTTCAAAGCCCCCTCTCTCAAGATTCAGCCAAAACCAATGGATTTGTTTTTAATGCATCTACCACAAAAAGTTCAAAAAAGTTACCCCAAGTCATTTCTGGGAAAGATGTCTCCAAAATTCATATATCACAGAGAAGTAAAGCCAATGAACCAAACAAAGATCAGAATTACACTGAAAACAGAAAACTTGGCCCAGCAACTTCCTTTCCTTTCATTCAGGAGAGCAGAATACCATCATTGATTCCCAGCCCACGTGAAGGTGGCCACCAAGAATTAACAGTAAGTAATCAAGCTATTGCAAGTACTATTGAAAGTAGCCCCTGGAGCTCTGAATCTACTGGTAATCAAAATACACAGTCACCAGAAATGTCTGCTATTTTAGATACCAAGGAAGAACAATGTACCAAAGCTCATTCCACCAATGGTAGCAAGTCAACTACTGGCCATAATATCCCATGTGATTCTTTAGGTCTGCCATCAGGTACAGCACCAGATTCTTCACCATCAAATAATTTTTCCCTTGGTGCTCTGAAAGTTCCTTCTACTGCAGTGTTCTCTGGGAAAAGTCTTTCAGACAAAGATCCATCTTTGAGAGAAAAAGAAAATGAAGACAATAATAGCAAGCATCAAAATAATCCCTTTACCTTGAGCCCTTCAGAAAATGAAAGCAGTGATGCTAGCTTTGTGCCTATACATCACGAAGTGGTTGATGTCAAACGCCATTCATATTCTCCTTTCAGGTCTGGAAAGGGAAAAGGAAAAGTAAGACGGCATATATCGTATATTGAAAAGTTGAGCAAAACAGAAAGTAAATCAGTACCCACAAGTGGCAGCAGTAGCCTCGTGGAGGTGAATCCAAATGATTCCAAGTCTCCTGAGCTTCACACAATTTATTGTAGCTTACCAAGAATGGCAGCCAGTTTCCCCATTAACAGCAGGAAGTCAGAAAGTAAGATAATGGCTCCTTCATTTAGGAATAAGCCACTTCTACGCCAATCTGAAACTGATGTAGATGATCCAATAGGAAGAGACACATCAAACAAGTTCAGCTCCAGTTCTTCTGAGTCAGAAGGTAAATGTTCCAAAGTAGTTTCAGACTCATCCTCAGCTGGCCCTGAAGCCACAGAGAGGATGACAAACACTGGACCTGCTTTCATTAGAAAAGAACCCCTTCCATTCCTCATCAAGAGGGCTGTGTCATGTCCCTTAGGGGTACCATGTGCCTCCCTTGGAAAAGATGAGAGAGAAAAATGCTTGATCACAGACATGGATGCTTCTGCTATAACACTAAGACCTTGGGAGAAAACCATTGACCCTCTGGAAAGTGACTCATCTGTTAGGGATTGTTCTTTAACCAAAAGACATCACCAAAAGGAAAACTGTCGAGAATGCATTGAAAAGGATGGTAAAATTGCTGCCTCCAAGACAGGTACATTTTCCCTTTCAAATGAAGACCCTTTACCTTTTTCTTCAGCTATGTCAGGGGGAAAAAGTGGGAAAGCATTACATAAAGTTAAGACCACGAGTATGTTTTCTGTTTCTGGTAATGAAGAGAACGTAAAGTGTCTTGAGATTGTTTCAATATATTACACTCTACCAAGGAAACACAGCAAAAAATTCTGTAGCCTCCTCCAAAAGTATACTGAAAATATTGACTCACTTACAGAATCAACTAAAGTGGGATCTGAAAAATTCCCTGATACTTTAGGAAAAGAGAAATTGAATTATTCTACACAAGAGCAGTCAGGAACAACTTCATCGGAAGACCTAACGTCTCAGGAAAACAGCAGTTGCCTTTCTCACAATACTGAGAATGAGACTGTTTTACAATTACCAAGTACTGGGCCCTCAGAACGCACGCTACAGGAAATGGCTTTTATTGAGGCAGATGTTTCTGTTCATAAAGGAGAATCTAAAACTAGAGAGATTTCCCCAGATAACTTAGCTAAAACACCTGTAGGTGATTCACAAAGCAAGAAAAAGAGGGGGGGAAAGTTGCAAAGTGAAACCCTGCATATTTCATCAATGCTTCAGGGGGGTGAAATCACAGAAAAGAAATCTCAGAATTGTCAGCACTCCATTAAATCTGCTAACAGTGGTCCTTCTAATACTCCAGCCCATTCAGAAGGGAACATTGAAAATCTGAAAACCAGAAGAAGTTCTGGGGAGCGTGCAGGTGGTGGTGTAGCCATCACAACTACTGGAAGCGCAAAGTGTCTTCAGAAAGTCAGCACGTACATCGCTAAAGATGACTTCTCCAATGGATTGCAGCCTAGGAAAGTCAGAGGAGCAGATTTCCAAGAAAGGACTGATAAAGCACTTTCTGACTCAGAAAGCCAAGTCTTTGCTCTTACTCCAGCTTTGCATAAACTACATCTTGAGGAGGAGACTTGTTCAAGTGAACGAGATTTGGACACTTTACAGTTGGAACCCAGAAAACTACCTCAAAGAAGTCAGGAGGTAACTCTGACAAAGAAGGGGAAGGCTAAAGATGAAGCACAGGAGTTGGCATGGGATCAACTCTCACTTCCTATAGGAAGCAATAAAAACAAAACCAGTTTGAATGACCTAGGAAAAGGAAAAAGCAGATCATCAGTTAAACACAGATTGGCAACCATGTCCAAAGCAAGCAGAAAATTTCCAGCTAAAGATTTAAGCCCCAGAAGACATATAGCTACGATCTTCCCCCAAAGTGAGAACTGCTCTGGCTTCGGTGGTTTATCTCTTGACACACCAGACTGCAACCCAGTGTCCCCTGAGCCTACTCCAAAGTCCACAGAATCTACAGATGAAAACAAGTTGAATAATGATGGAATGGATGTGAAGAAATCTGAGAACTCTTTCCAGATTGCTATGATATCCAACAGAGAAGCTTCTACACACTTAAGGAATCAGAAGTCTAGCAGCATTTCACAACCACGTCAGGAAGAATTTAGAAATATCTCAGAATCACCACCAAAGCATGAGAATTCTAAAGATGTAACAGTAGTTCAGAGTTTGGAAAGAGAGTCAGGAGCCCTGGCCCAACCCACCTTCACCAGCCTCAGCGAAACTGATTTCTCCAGCCATTCGAGGAGGCTGACCTCTCATCTACCATTGGATCCTGCGGAGAAATCTACAGTTAGCATCCCACTGGCCATTTGTCAGCAACAACAAAGGAGCACTGCATCTCAGGAATGGGAACCTGAGCCACACCCCTATCGTTCAAAGAGTTTAAAAAATATCCATGTGCACGGCAATCTGCTACGCCAAAGTCATCCTCCAAAAGCCAGGGAGCGCCATTTTTCTGAAAGCACTTCTATTGACAATGCCCTGAGCCGCCTGACCCTTGGGAACGAATTCCCTAACAACAGTGAGTGCAGTCGAAGATTCAAATCCTTTTCTGAACTTTCCTCCTGTGATGAAAATGAAAGCTGGCCTTTGCAGAGTGGTAGGACAAAAACGGGTCCCAAATCAGCAACATCTATATCCAGACCTATTGACTATGGGATATTTGGGAAAGAACAGCAGTTGGCTTTCTTGGAGAATGTAAAGAGGTCACTCACACAAGGAAGGCTATGGAAACCAAGTTTTCTGAAGAACCCTGGCTTCCTGAAAGATGATATAATTCACCTTCCGAACTCAGTGGAGTCATCGAGCTCAGATTCTCACAACAATCTTATGCCAGAAGGTGGCTTACCTCCGGATGTACCGCTTAATATCTATGAAGAGGATCTGGTGGACTCAGACTGTGACACGGACACAACCACAGATGATGAGTACTACCTGGATGAAAATGACAAAGAGTCAGAACTGTGAGGCTTTTTTCAATAAAACGCATAACTTTTTCTCCAAAAGCTTATAGTGGAAATAAAGTATAATTGTGTGTGTCTGTGGGAAGGACAAATATATAAAAAAAGAAAATCTACTTGGGCAGTACCTGCTCTGAAGCAACTCAAATTCTTTTTCTTTTTCCCCTCTATTTCCTGAATTTCACAGCAGTCAATTCTCATTTTAAGGGATTCTCTGCTATTTTCTTCATATATATATATATATACATATATATATATGTATATATATATGTATATATATGTATATATATATATATATATATATATATATATATATATATATATATATATATATATATATATATATATATATATATATATATATATATATATATATATATATATATATATATATATATATATATATATATATATATATATATATATATATATATATATATATATATATATATACATATATATATATACATATATATATCCTTAGCCTTCCTCCCCTACAACCAGTTTAGCCTCTAGTTCACTGTTCAACTTTGGCTTTCTGCTCTATTTTCCCCTCCCCCTCCCCCTTTTTTTATACCTTTTGTTGCGATTTACAACCCTAATATCCCAAACACATACAAAACTTACTAGTTACCTAGTACAACTGCAAAACTCTATTGCCCTCCTCTGGCCCACACCCCATATCATGGCAATAAATAAAATGTAGGGATGATGACAGTGGTGTAAATAGTATTATCCTGTTTAACTCATCAACATTTAGGAGGTTTAGGGTTTAGGGTTTATTTTCTTTGACAAAGAAAAAAGGAATTTTTATAAGGACATCCTGTTGTATCCACAGCGGAGCCAGGGAGGCACATGTCTTGAGTGCTTGTTGAGATGATAGATAAGGAGCTGAATTCCTAGGACGCCAAACAACACTTGGAGGCATTCCTTTGAATTTGTTGGTAAGAATTGGCTTAATTCTTAAGAGCTATATTTTAATCAAGTCAAGGACCTGAGGAGACAGAAGGCTTGGCCACAGAATTTCTGCTTAGGAAAGAAACGTAACTGAGTGGTGGAGATAAGCAGATACCCCTTCTTTAGACTGAAATCCCTATTGCAGCTCCTACGCAACTGGTTTTTCACATTTTCATACTACATTTTTCCATTTCTTCATTGCAGGATTGAATTCTTTTTCCACGTGGGACATTTTAGTCATAAGTTTCCAGTGTTAGCCTTGGCCAAGTCCCTAACCTATGGGATCATTTACCAAACCCTTAGGAAATTACAAGGCAGAGCTTCTAAGGGCTTGCCACTGTGATTCTTTCAGTAATTTATCCGACTAAATAACTTCCCATGCGCTCTGATAACCTGACTTTCCTAACTCTTTAGTTGCCATGAGAACTTGGGAGGGGGGGGGGATTTCTCTCCTCCTAATCAGAATAAAGATAATTTGCTAAAACTACAGAAATCATGCCACCCTCGATCTTAGTACGGTGAAGATCAACATGAGTGGGTTTCATCTGTTTGCTTTATACTTACTTCCTCACTAGTCTGTTTTATCCATATAAATTAAGGATAATGATTGGTGTTGGTGACCTGTATGGAGATCTAGAACTGATAAAATTCAAGACAGTGCTATATTATCATTATCTTCTTACTCATTGCCTGGCTTAGAAGCAAAATGCTAGGGTAAGTTTATGTTGTTCCCATGCAACTCAAAACCAATGACGATGTAGTCACTGACTTAAAAGCTAATCCTTAAATCTGTAAATTGTTTTAAACTTCAGGCTCTGACCAATCTTGATCTTAAAGAGACTAATAGAATTTAAAATCAACTAATCTATATTTTTTAACTTGAATTTGTATGGTAAAAAAATAAATGGCATTTAATATTTTGTGTTATGAATGTTTGTAAATTCTACCTTTCCCTTTTTCTATTTATCTGATTGTTGAAGTAAAGTTTTCATAAACCATGACCTGTATTTTCTATGTAATTTAAAGATATCAATTAATATTTTAATATTGGTTCTTGACTTTTTTAAGTGATCAGCTTTTGAGTTCTATTTCAGTAAATACCTGAGTCTACATGTGGAATGAGTCTACACGTAGTCTACATGTTACAAAAGAAGAGATGAAGTTAGCTTATTTTTCAGAGTTTAGGCTATATTAACATTGAAACTTAACGTTGTTAACATAGGTAAGTTAAGGTGAGGAGTCTTTGCACTGGAATCTACTGGTTTCAAATATCTGGTTTCAAAGGTAACTGATGGTCAGTGCTCACATGCACAATTTGTAATGTTTGCTATTGGTTTGGCTTAAGACTCAAGAAAACAGAAAATTTATTAAAATAGCACCTCCTATAGTTTTATACTTTTTAAAAACACTTCGTTAAAGAAGTACAGCAAATTTCTATGTATTTTAACATAAAAAACTACTGCTTTTTAATATTCATTTTTGGCATAGCTGTAGTAATTTATAATAGTAATTTTTATACTTATAAATGAAATAATCCAGAAGGGAATCAACACTAATAAGTATCTGGTAAATTATTAACTTGCTTAGACAATGGACTTCTAAAACCATAAATTTTTCAATGTAAAGTCCAGGTAAAATAGAGCCTAATGAGGTTATTTTAATTTTTAGAGACTTTTCGCTAAAGAATTTATTCCCTTACGTTGTAAATACATTGATGTTAATAAAACTCCAACTGCTCCTAGCAAGGTTTTGGCTGATAATAAGCTAATAAAAGTGCCTGTAGGAGGTAACTTTGTGCCTATATGGGAAGTGATGAAAGAAAGTTCACTTAGGTGAAGATGGGAATCACATTGGAAAATCTGTAAAAGGCTGCCAACGGGTTAAAGAGACCTTACTGGTAAGAGTTTATTGTTAATGAATATCCCAGTTAGATGTGTAAATTTACAGTGTAAATGTGTAAATATTTTATTCTCAAGGCAAGTTTGTGATGTATTACCACTTAGGGGCTCTTTGTAATGGAAACTCCTGTGTCCTGAAACAAATAAGCCTTAAGCACTTTGGTTAAAATGTTGTCAAATAATCCCGTTATATACTCGTTCTCAAACCTGTTCTCCAAGTGTAAAATGAGACAAAGCGCACCTTAAAAACAATACCTGGGTTGAAATAAATTATTTAAATAAATGCACTGTTTGACTTAGTTTTTATTCCCATCCTCAAATGATGATTTTTAAATGTCAAAGTTTCAGGAAAACTACAAAGGGAAGAGGCACAGTACAAGAATATTCAAACACATCTTTTTGGTGATTATTGAATATCAACCGTATGAGTGGCTTTTAAAAACAGTGGCCTCTCTCTTCTCTTTGTACCCCAAAACAGACAACCAACAAATTAGATAATTATACCCGGTTGCCTAATATGAATGACTAAAATCTGGCATTTCTTTGAGAGCTCCCACATTTATAGAGGAAGAGGGAGCTGCATGGAGCTGGGTCTTCCTGCCCAGGAGCAATGATGAAAAATAAATAGGTCTTTGTAATGGGAATATAAGAATGCAATGTTAATTCCTGCTCAACTGCAGGGAGCGGCTCTAGAGTTAAACCTCAGATCAACCTGTGGCAGAGCCACAAGTCCCAGTTTAGAGGGCAGAGCCCTCTTAGCTTAACCTTATAACTGCCCCCTAGATCATTCCTAGGTAGGTAATGGGCTGTAGGAGATGCAGCAAGTGCTGCCAAAACAAGTGAAATTTGCAAGAACATTGTAACTATGTTGACCGCTATCTTGTTTTTCTCTGACTATAAAATAAAGTCTCAGCTTGCTGGCTGGATCCTTCTCTGTGGCTCATCCAGGCACAGGAGATCCACCGAGCCCCAGCTATATTTTCTTTGTCTTTTCTTTAATCCTTCACCACCCCTCCTCAGGCTCACCAAACCCTTGGTTGTGCTGGCACGGCACACTCAACATTGGTAGGTGTGAGGAAATAGACACTAAGCTAAAACCATGCCACAGAATTGTGTTAATACGGGGCTATTGACCCTGCTAAGACCAGGAAGATGCAGAATCAGGAAGTTGAGTGAGCCAGCACACTGAATCACCATATTCATTTTCCTCAGAAAGCAATAGAAATAAAAGCAATAGTATGTATAGACTTACACAGAAGAATGTTTATTGCTACAATGTTCAATTATAGCAAAAACTGGAAATAAAGTGAATACCTAATAAAAAAATGATTGAATATATTTATGGGACATACACATATGTAATATTACCATTAAAAAGAATAAAATAAAACCACATACATTGACTTGGAAGAGTTTGTATGAGTACTGTTGAGTCAGAAAAGCAAAATCTCATTTTTGTAATTATTAACAACACACCTGCATATGCATGTGTACATACACAGGGATACATACAAGACTGCTTTGTGGCAGGGAGTCAGGGTAGGTAGAGGTGGTACGTGAGGGGGCTGTTGGAAGGTATGTTCAAAAACATTAGGAAAGAGAGGAAGGGTAGCAAGACCCCCTCAAAAATGTAAATACAGCCCTGACCGGTTTGGCTCAGTGGATAGAGCATTGGCCTGTGGACTGAAGGGTCCCAGGTTTGATTCCGGTCAAGGGCAGGTATCTTGGTTGTGGGCACATCCCCAGTAGGAGGTGTGCAGGAGGCAGCTGATCGATGTTTCTTTCTATCCTTTTCCCTTCTTCTCTGTGAAAAATCAATACAATATATTTTTTTAAATGTAAATACACAAATGTGTGTATGTGTGTGTGTGTGTGTGTGAGTGTGTGTATACACGCTAGGGGCCTGGTGCACAAAAACTTGTGCACTTGGGAGGTCCCTCTGCCCGACCTGTGCCCTCTTGCAGTCTGGGACCCCTCTGGGGATGTCCACCTGCTGGCGTACCTGGTCAGCCTGGGTGAGGGGCTGAGGGTCATTTTCAGGCTGCCCACAGCCCCTTCAGGTTTTGGGTCCCTACTGGGGTACCTGGACAGCCTGTGTGAGGGGCTGATGGCTGTTTTCAGGTTGGGGCTGGCCAAGCCCCCCAGTGGGGTCTCTCACACGATTGGGGTGTGGCCAGCCAGGGTGCGGGCCTGGGGGCTGTTTTCAGGCTTTCAGGCTGTCCACAGTCCCTTCAGGTTTTGGGTCCCTACTGGGGTACCTGGCCAGCCTGGGTGAGGGGCTGATGGCTGTTTGCAGGCTGGCCAAGCCCCCCAGTGGAGTCCCTCACCCCATTGGGGTGTGGCCAGCGTGGGTGATGGACTGAGGGCTGTTTTCAGGCTTTCAGGCTGCCCACAGCTCCCATTGACCCAATGTCCCAGCAAGGCTGGCTAGAAGCAGGTTTCTGGGGTTTATTTATCTTCTACAATTGATACACTATTCCTTTAAGCCTAGGCAGGTAATGCAGCCTTCTGTGGCTTCAACTCCGAGGCTTCTATAATTGAGACAATGTTGCAAATATGTTGTTGCCTGGAGCCAAGAGAAGCCCAGGCGGCTGGCAAACAGTTTTACTCCTGCTGCAATGGAAGCTGCCTCTTTACTCAGCTCCGTGAGTGCCGGCCTCCATCTTGGCTGGGTTAATTTGCATACAGTCACTCTGATTGGCTGGTGGGCATGGATTAGGTGTCCCGAAGAAACGGTCAATTTCAATATTATGCTTTTATTAGATTATATTTATATATATACTAGGGGCCCGGTGCACAAAAATTTGTGCACTGCGGGGGGATACCTCAGCCCAGCCTGTGCCCTCTTGCAGTCTGGGACTCCTCTGGGGATGTCCACCTGCTGGTGTACCTGGCCAACCTGGGTGAGGGGCCAATGTCTGTTTGTAGGCTGGCCAAGCTCCCCAGGGGGGACCCTCACCCCAGGGGGTGTGGCAAGCCTGGGTGAGGGCCTGAGGGCAGTTTTCAGCCTGGCCACAGCTCCCA
Organism: Murina feae; assembly: GCA_004026665.1. Classification (NCBI taxonomy): domain Eukaryota; kingdom Metazoa; phylum Chordata; class Mammalia; order Chiroptera; family Vespertilionidae; genus Murina; species Murina feae. Next base: position 677 of record PVJC01038641.1, on the reverse strand, counting down.
CTGACCCTCCAGGCCATCTGCCTGAAACCTCCCTGCCTGTGCCACGGCCACCCAATGCCTCCCAGGGCCGGCTGGCTAGTCCCGCCCCGAGGCTTCCGCCTGGGAAGGCATTGGCTGGCTCAGGGCACGTGATGCCTTCCCAGGATAGATGCTCCCAAGATGGCAGAGGCCACAGCCCCAGAGAAGCTGCACACCCAGACTGCGGCCTCAGCCATCTTGGCTGGGTTAATTTGCATACAATCACTCTGACTGGCTGGTGGGCATGGCTTAGGCGCTCGAGGAAACGGTTAGTTTTAATATTACGCTTTTATTAGTTAGGATGTATATATACACATACGGACAATAGGGAGGGTGAGAGCCTGGCGGGGGGGCGGAGTCAGGCTGGGAGAGGTCAACGGGGGAAAGGGGGACAACTTTCAACAATACAGATTTTTGAAAGAAATATCTTAACTAATAAAAGCGAAATATTAAAATTAACCATTTCTCCGGGACGGGGGTAAGCCACGCCCACTAGCCAATCAGAATGGCTGTATGCAAATTAGCTCAGGCAAGATGGCGGCCGCAGCCCTGGAGGCCAGCGCAGTGCCAGCGGCAGGGTGAGCGAGATGTGGGGGTGGGCGGAGGGAGATGGCATGGTGATGGTTGGCGTGGGGGTGGGGAAGCGATGGGAGGGTTGG
>PVJC01038640.1:0-16668 GCA_004026665.1 Murina feae | reverse complement strand
ACAGTCCTCTATGATGCCCCCTCTGTGCCCACCCCATGCTCTACTGCTTCTGAGGAACTTAGAGCATCTGAGGGAAACACCTGAAATCATGATGATGTGATGGTGTCAAAGTCAGAGGAAATTGACTGGTGCTGATGACAAAGTAGCAGGTAGATCAGGGATGCGGTTAGACTTCAGGCCTGGTGGAAAAAAGGAAAAGAAGGAAAGAAGAATCTGGTATTTCTGGTCTGTTTTCTAAGTCCAGACCCTGTTGGAATGGTTGTCTGGGCACCGAAGATGCTACCTGAATTCAGATGGGGAAGGAGCACTAGGAAGTCCGACCAAATGACTAACATTAGAGGCAGCTTCACTCCTGCCCTCAGACCTCCACAGATAGCGGAGAGCTGTGTGTGAGTTAATAAGCAAATCTGAGCGAGTTATTTGGCAGCCACTGGCAGCCACCCCTGCTCTGGCCTGACCCATTTTCTCCAACTATGATGTGGCTCTAATAATCCCTGCTCTGCTCTCTATCTTGCCTAGAGGCTACCAGAGTTCATTAGATTAAAAAAAAACCCTATAAACTACTTTGAGCACCTTGGAGGTAAGTGCTCTATAAGTACAATGTAATAATAATAATGCTACAATAATTACCTTGATTAATTTATGCATAAGACAAAAAAAGATTCTTAATTAAAAGATATTCCAGCAGTGTGAACACTGGCCCCATATATTGGAAAGTAATATCCCCAGCAGGGATTCTAACTCTGTGCCAGATCGACAAGAAGTATTTTGTGTTACGGTGATGACTAGGCTCTGTGGCCAACCGATTGGAAAGGCAGAAGTTGACAGAGGGGAGTTAGGTGTTGTAGTTACATGAAACACAATCTAAGTTATCCTGATGATACTTTTATTGAATAGCAAGTAATTAAGAACCAATGTCAAGCTAGTCAGTGGTATTAATATCATACATTATTAAAAAATAAAATGAAACAAGCATTTATGGAATCACCTGTGGATGGGCATAAGTTGAGGCTAGAAGCAACATTTTGTTTTCCACCCCTGTCTTTACCATCAGATTGCTCAGTGCTACCAGGGGAGAGATGAGTGCTTTGGTGGTATAGGTATGTGGAAGGGCACACCAGAAGATGGAGTTGCTCAAGAAATGTCCTCATTAGCCTTAAAGTTCTCCTAAGGTGCAGCTCTTCTAAGACTAAGATGTGCATCATACTTTATAGAGAAATGAAAAGGAGTTTAGTAGCCTCAGGAAAACAGCCACAGAGTCTGTGATCTGTCTTCTCTTTGTTCAGCCAATAGCCAATTTCCCCAAAGATTGGAGTGGGCCAATTTGCAGCATTCAGTGTGCAGCACTCTGCATGGCAGAGTACCAGCCAGGCTACCTGAGGGCACCCTGATGCCTGGGCCTTGGTGGTTGCTCCAGGTTGTGCATTGGATCTGGGTCAGATTTGCTATGGCTAGGGAAGTGAGGATGACTTAACCAACAAAGTATGCTGCAGGAGTTCTCTTAACAGTCTATTTTGTGAGAAAGAACTGGCTGGTGGGACACCTTCTTGAAGGTAACCATATATGTAGTGGGTGGAAGCCCCTCCATTAGCCTGTTCTGGTTTATTTCTATCCTTATCCCCTGGGGAAAGCTAGAAGATCATTGGGAATCTAAGACAGGAAGTAAGATTTCTCTTTTAGCAATTTAGCAGAAGTAGGAAAGTCTACCTACAAGGGGTCAGACATGGCTGGCACAGGGGAACAAAAGCAAGGAACCAATTGTGTGCATGCGCATGTGCATGTGCATGTGTGTGCATGGTGTGTGCATGGTGTGGTAGGTGGAGTGGTGAGAAGGTAAACATAAAGCTGCCAAGGCATAAAGATAAATTTGAGGTCATGTATAAATGCTGTTTAATCAGATTGCTCTCCTAACATGTAGCACTGAGAGAATTGGTCATTCTATAGTAAGGAAACAGGTCACTGTGGATCTGAGAGAACTAGCTGGAACTGGGCTAAAGCAGGATATTGCAATGGGAAGGTTTGCATGGATAGAGTGCAGCAGGAACATCCTGTATGACAGGATTAAGCAGCAACCACCAGAAAGCTAGAGGAACACAGAATGGGAAGAGTCCATAGTTACATTTATCTGAATTGTACTTAGGTCATTTCCTCCCAACCCCTCCTCCCCCACAACCCTCCTTCCTGAAGGGCCAAGGGCCTTGATTACTTAATGCCCATAGTAAGTTGGCTCCATGAAAGGGCTGAAACACACACAAATTTCTTTCTCTGCCTGCTATTCAGTGGGATTGGGCCATTTATACTGAGCACACATATTACACAACCCAGCAGTTAGCACAGTTCCTCTACGCCAGGCACTGTGCTAAGTTCCGGAGATGAATGAGATACAGCACTGGTCCTTAAGCAATGCATAATCCCAGAGCAATGCATAATCCCATGCGTAGTAGAGTGCAATGATTTTCCCAATTCTTCTTCTTTCCCTGTAGCCACACCTTTCCCCCTCCAATCTGTAGTGCCCTCTCATCATGGACAAGTGAATTGCCCCAACACTCAACACTGGGTTCAACCATGTCATTTTGGCCATTGATCAAGATGCTAGCATCCCAAATGAGGTTCTGTGACAAGTGTGACATTCTGGAGCTGTGCTTGTGAGCTCTATGTCCTTACCATTGTTCTCCTTGCTTCTCCCTATGCCCACCTCCATCTGATCAGTCCCTGATGGGCTTTTCCAGCCATCACCTCTCTCTCAAGTCTTTTGCACCTGCCCAGTCAGCCTGGTCTCTCTGTTAAGCCTCCACGCTGCTCTGAGGCTCAATGCCCATCTAGTTTGCTACTGAATTCTGCAGTGTCTGGTCTCCACAGTTGGACTATAAGCTCCTTGAAAGCAGGAGCAATATTCTGTTTTCTTTTTCAGAGGACTTTGTAGCCTTGAGCACAGCATAGCAGCTGGGCAATGGTGGTGCCAGTGCCAGCCAACAGAATCCACTATCATAAGCAAGTTTTTCCACTCCCTTGAGAACCCTCCTCACTGCTCAAGTTTCCAGTGACCCCAGCTGTCACCCAGATGAGTCCTTCCTTTTCTAGATGGCAGTTGAGGTCTGTCCTATGCTTCTTCCCTTTTGTAGTGGTATATTCTGCAAGCTTCAAGACCCCATTAGGTGATAGAAGAATTGATTCTAGCTAAAGTGTTAATGGCTAATGATAGCTTTGTCTAGCCTGGGCACAAATTCTGCATTTTAATTGAAGTTTTCAATGTTCTTATCCATGGAAGTAACTAGACATTGTGATCCCTGACACAGGGTGCTGAGGATACATTTTTTTAGAGCTTAGAGTTCAGAGTGTCTCAAATCACATTGCCAAGCCATTTGGCATGCAAGGCTCTTCTATATGTGGTCTTAGGAGAGGCTAGGACATAAGACAGGCCTACACCTTTATAATAGCAGGACCACCTTAAGCTGTGACTTATGTTTGAACCTCATGTTTTCTATGTCACTGAGAGTAAACAAAACTGTGAAATGGATTTTGACTTCAGAGCTGGTGTGTGTGTGTATGTGTGTACTCATGCTAAAACTGGACATTATAACATGCTTTCATGTTATAATGTAGTATAATCAAATCCAAGAGCCCAAAGAATCCTCCAAAATCATCTGTCTGGTCCAGAGGCCTGCTTTTGGTCTACTAAGTTATTATTATCCTCATTATCTTCATTTTAAAGACGGGGCAAGTGATACTGAGAAGGAACACAGGACTTTCTCTGTTCCCACAGCTGTTAAAGAAGGAATTGAGACCTGAACCCAGAACTCCTGCCTCTGTTCAGGGTTCTTCTCTGTCACAGAGACATTGTGTTAAACACCTTCATCTCATTCTCACTTTCAACTTTAAGCCATTATTACATAACTAAGGGCCCAGTGCACAAATTCGTGTACCTTGAAAGGAATTGTGGGCTGTAAGCCTACAGTGGGCACAGGGGCAGGTCTCGACCCATCATCCATGTCCCCATCCGGCCCCTCCTGCCGTGGCCCCCAGTCCCCTGTCTGCTGGCAGCTGTGCTCCCTGCAGTCACTGCTCTCACACGCTGACGGTCCTGGCCCTGTTCGCACTCACTGATGGCATGAAGCAATTAGGGTCAGCACCAGCAGTGGGTGGGACCAATGCCATCAGCGGGTGCAAGCGGTGTCTGTTGCCCTGATTGCCCCTCAGGAGCAGGGGGAAGTGGAGAAGCCCTCAGGGGTGATCAGGGCTAGCAGCAGTCACTCGCACCTGCTGATGGCATTGAGCAATTGGGACTGGTGCCAGGCACCTGCAGCAGGTTTGAGCAGCAGCTCTGGCACCGGCTGCGGCTGTGAACGCTGGATGGGACTGCAGTTGTGGGAGCAAAGAATTTTCAGTAACCATCAGAGGCTTGCCCTGATGATAGTGACTGGTACCCCACCTTGGTCTGGCGCCCCCACTCACCTGTTCCACCATTCCACTGTGGCTGATGCCCACCATGTTCTGCATGTACTTCCTGGTGGTCAGCACACATCATAGTGACCAGTTGACCAGTTGACCGGTTGTTTGGTTGTTCTGCCATTTGGTGTATTTGTATATTAGGGTATACACAACCCATGAATTCCCCTGGCCAGTGTAGAAGCTTCTCATTAGGCATACCCAGACATGGTAGTTATTATGCAATGAGGTGTTATGAAAAGAGTTACATACAAATTGCTGTATATAAGCTGAATTTTAGCTACACAACTGAGAGAAGACAGCTAGCTAACGGAATCCTTTGGTGACAACCCTAATAGTCTCATTTCTGTACAGTTTGGGATGAATAGAAGAAATATATACTTTAACCCATATGGTCATTTTTAGGCATCTTTACACATGCAGCATAAATTCCTGGTTACATGGCAAGGATGAAAACCACATAGGAATTAACACCTAGATGTACAAGACACAGGTGCCAAGAATCTGTTGATGTGGAATATACCCCTGGTAAAGGGAGCATCATGGCCTAGGCACTTGTCCCATCTTTGCCACTGACCAATGACTTAGTCCTCTCTGGGCCTATGCTTCATTATCTGAAAAATAAAAGGGCAGCATAGAGCCATTTCTAGATCTTGGCTCCCATTGTGGCATCAGAGGGCTATGCATATTCATGCACATAAAGTGGTCCTTGGCCACACAGGGAAGTCTGACCCTGCCTAAGGCCATTTGCATGGAACAGAAATCAAAGCAATAAGCCTCAGAGATGAAGCTCCAGTAGCAGAATTTCTATGTTATCACTATGGGAAGGATGGGCCCAGTGTTGGGCTGGAGAGGGAGGTCTGCCAGGTGCCCAGGAGGGCACACCCCACAGGTGGTGACCTGTCTGTGCAAGGCCAAAATGCTTTGATCACACACCTGGGCCTCTGCACCCTTGGGTACCGGCAAGTTCCTAGCACTCACCTCTGGCTCCAAGTATACACTTAGGAGGTCTGTGGGCTGGCTATGTAGTTTTAATGCCCAAAACCAATTTTAAATAAAATAAAGAAATCCCCCTAAATATTCTATATGGGGTTTTCTTCTTTTTTTTAAGAGGGACATTTCAAGACTAGTTTCACACAGGTTTAGCCGAAAGGGAAATTAAATTCTACATTTAAATGGAGATTGTGCACAAAGGAATCCATTAGTTTCAATATTTCTCAGCAGGAGGGCTCAGAGTTATTTAAATAAGTTTAGATATTAAACCTAAAGTAGCCATTAAAGCAATGTGGATTTGTTTGTCTGTTTTTTCTCCCCCCAGAAATCCTTTTTTTTTTTCCATCTGACTGAAAAATCCATTGCTTACCTGATGGAGGATATTTTAATGCATTTAAAAAATCCAGGGACTTTTTAATATAGCATTTCCTTTGAATTTTTAAGTACCATATTACAGCGTGCTCATTTTAGCCACGTGTCATGTTTTGGACAGATTAAACTCCAAGCCGTTTCCCTTCCCTGCCCCCACCATGGGCTGAACAGTGCTAATATAAACACCGACATTAAACCATATTGGCTATGGAAGAGTCTTTGATTGTCATTGAGATTATTTTAAAAGTTATTTAGGTCCCCCTGTTACATCTCTGCAAACCACTGAGAAAATGTTGTGCGGGGTTTCTCTTTGCTACATTTCTTTGGGGATTCATAAATATTGATTGTACCGTAAAAAAATTGATGGAATCTTGAAACAGACTGCTGTTGAGGCAGCTGGGGAATTTACTCAATTTTTCTCAATCGCTGCAGTCTATAAAAAGAGGAGATTTTGCAAATTGTTTCTCACCTTGTCTTTTTAGTATTTAATAGCTCTCAATTCTATAGCCTTCTGAACTTGCGCTGGGCATGTTTTCCATCAAAATGGAATCAGGCCTATTCAATGGGAATTAAAATGGGGAGCAGGTTACAAATGGGTTAAACTCTGCCCTGTTTGCCACCCTCTCTCTGCCTCCTCTTTTCCACGTTCTCTTGGTTGTCAGTGTCCTGCTGTTTCGGTCCCATTAATCCTACATCTATCCTACGGATGCCCATATTATGCCCAGGGTCATCCTTTCACTCTTCAGGGCCAGGATGGAAATAAAGTCAAAGAAATGACTGACAAAGGCTTTTGGTGGTCCAGCCTTTCACCAAACCTGGTAACTATTAAACCACACTCCCATCAAGGCACCTCCTGCTCCCTCTTGTCTATATAGCAAAGCTCTTCACCATTGAGCATTGGGAGGCGTTAACCCACCATCTGGCTCCAAACAACCTCTTTAACCTTATTCTCACAAGTCTCCTTCTGGAACCTCATTTTCTTTGCTCATGAGTTCCCTCATTGTCCGTCACACCTATATCATGCATTTCTTCTTCTTCCAGACATTGACTTATACTTTCTCATCATACAGGAATTGGTAGGCAGACTGATGTCCTTCCCTACTAAGATGTCTGCATTCTCATTCCCAGGACCTGTGAATGGGTTATGTTATACGGCAAAGGGGAATGATGGTTGTGAAAGACCGGGAGATGATCTTGCACTATTCCTTTGGGCCCAGTGTAATCACAAGGCTCCTTAAAAGTGGAAGAGGGAATTGGAGGGGAGAATCAGAGAGAGAAAAGTATGAGAAAGACTTGACCTAATATTGCTGACTTTGAAGGATGGAGTCATGAGCCAAGGAAAGCAGATGGATTTTAGAGTTGAAACTATCACACCTCTGAGAGAAGCCAGGAGGTTTGGGGATAAGAGGTGGACATCAGATCTCTGGATTTCCCTTAATCACGGCCTCCAAGACCTGGCCCATGTATGGCCTATTTCTTCATTCAACTCTTCTCCTGTGCACCCAGGCCTGATCCCGACCTTCACTCTCTTATTCAGTGGGAAGATCTCTGTTACCACTAAGTAGGCTATCCAAGAATAATGCCATCCACCTGAGCTCCAGGGAAGGCCTGCCAGGACAGAGGGCAGAATCCAGCCCCATCTTACCTGGGCTGCAGCATCTGGTAATTGCCAGGAGGACATCAGCACAAGGATGAGGAAGCCAAGGTCAGAACCCATCTTCCCTGCAAAGCCAGTGCAGTAGGGAGCTTTGCAGGGGTCCTCAAACTTTTTAAACAGGGGGCCAGTTCACTGTCCCTCAGACCATTGGAGAGCCGACTACAGTTAAAAAAAAAAACAAACAAAAAAAACTATGAACAAATTCCTATGCACACTGCACATATCTTTTTTTAAGCAGGGCAGGCAGCAGTAGCAAAAACACCTGGCGGGCCGGATAAATGTCCTTGGCGGGCCGCATGTGGCCCTCGGGTCGTAGTTTGAGGATACCTGGTAAGGAGGTGTTTACCTGTTAGGAAAACAGCCCATGAGATCAGGAGCCCCCAAATTTCCACCAAAAACTCTGCTGATATTTCTGGTAAAGCCCCATTCTCAGACTCTGCTGGCTGAAGAAGTCAGCTCATCTCTCTAAATTTCTTTCCTATCCAGATTCTTAGCACCTCCAATTTTCATTTCCTCAGCAGATCTCCAATGCCTTCACATGAGTGATTTCTCTGTTTATCTGGCCAATCTACTTGTTCTCGGCAGGAATGCTGGTCTGCCTCAAGCTACTGTGTCTCACCAGGAAGCAGAAAACCTTCCCATCTTTGCTTTGAAGGATATAGTCATTCATGGTAGAAACTTTATACTGGCAGTTGTTTCCTACAGGACTTTAAATAAATGATTCCCTGTCTTCTGGCTTCTGTGATTTCTGTTGAGAAGTTGGCTATCAATTGGCTGTAAGTCTTACTTTTGCTATTTGAGAGTAATATTTCTTTTTACTCTTGCTGCTTGAAAGATTTTCTCTGCTATGGTACTCTAGTTCCAGGAACATTAATTTTGTCACTTTATCTCAAACAACTCCTGTGCTCCTTCCTGTATCTCCATCCTTTTGCCTTTCCATGCCATCATCTGACCTCTAACCAGGTGCTCAGGCCTTTACCTATTCAGGACTTCATGGCCCCTCATTTGGGTCTCTGCTAACTGAACCCTTGGACTAATCTTCCAGCTTCACTTGACCAGTCTTCATGCTTCTAGGCTTCCTCCTCTTAATCTATTTCTCTACCTTCCAGGCCCAGTGAGCTTTCTAAAACCAAGTCTGATCATGTTGCTCCTCTGTTTAAAATGTCAAATGATTTCCCATTTCCTATGGGTAAGTAAATTTCCAACTTCTTAATATGGGATATAGGCTTCTAGAGATCTCCAGGCTGATCTTGTGTTTTCTGTGCTCTAAGAACTCTGATCAGTTTGTAATTCTCCCATGTCCTCAAATACAAACCCCCCACCCACATATACAGAGACACCCACACACACATACCAAGCACACACTCCTCAAACTGTTCCTCTCCCATAAGCCTCTGTTCATGCTCCTCCTTCTATGGGAAAAGATCTTTTTTCCCATCTGTCTGACTAAGCCACATTTATTCTTTTGGCTCATCACCCTCACATCCAGGAAGCCTTCTGGTTTCATTCCTGTTTCCCACTCTCCCGCTCCCTCACTCCTATTGCTCCTACAATACAATTTGCATATCTCTATCATCACACTGGACACAAGTAACTCTCTGTTTCAGTGTCTATCATTCCCTCCAGATTGTGAGTTCTTTGAGCAACTGTGCCTTTCTTACTCATCTTTATATCCCCAGTGCCCAATCCCTTGCCTGAGATATAGAAAGTACTCAATAAATGTTTAAATGATTGATGAATTAACAAATAAATAAATTTGCCTATCCTTGATTGAGCCAATAATGTTATTCCTATTTTAGGTATGAAAAAAATATAGCGTAAGTGCCCACCTCTGATTGCACAGCATGTGAAAGCGAATGCCCGAAAGATCTCTAAAGCTGCATCTGTCGGATCCAGCTCACATTGACATAGCTGCTTAACTCTTTGAAATCAGAATCCTTAACACATGACCTAGCCTTTGATAACATGTGGCCTTCTAATGTTCTCTAATTGTAACACATGTGGAAAATCAATTAACCAGGTATTCACTAAGACATTTTCCACCAGTTTAGTTCAACACTGTGCCCTTATTAATTGATAGTGTACAAATTAGTCATTAGAGAAGACTTTGACTAAATATTACTGCCCAGATGGTAGTCTAGCCTGGGTGAAGCCTGGAGACATTAAAGCATATACCTCCCTGGGGAGGGACTTGGGGTCCGAGATTGGCATCAATTGCAGCCAATTGGAATAAGGCAGCATTAAGAGCACAACCTGAAAGCCAATCTGCATCAGGGCCACCCAGCAGGAGGGGTTGTAATGTTAGATCTAGCTTTCCTGGAAGGTGAGCAACAGGAGATGCAACAGCAGGCATTGATGGAAGACCTGTTAGCCAATGGCTGGTGCCTGAGTGCTCACCTGGGATCCAGGTCCCAAGTGAGGCTGATAGAACCAAGGCAATTCCCATGAACTAGGAAAGCTAAGGTTCTGTCCAGTTATCAGGACTGATACTTGGGAGCACACAAGAAGGGGCCCAGTTACCAGAACTGGGAAAGAAAGTGGGACACAGACTCAGCAAGAAGGGTGGTTCAGCACCAGAGGTCACAGGGGACTAATGGTCAGGCTAACCTGGGCCAGGGTCTCCTTAATGCATCTCTGACTGAGGACAGAGGGAAGGGAGGGATGCTGTCAAGTGGTCCAGCTCTAGGAAGATCCTGAACACAGCAGGTCAAGGGGACAGCAGATAGTGAAAGCAAATGAGAAGCCAAGAAAGAATGAAAGAGGGGAAGGCTGAAAGCCCAGGATATGATGTCAAGATGGGGGTGAGGTGAGGCTGGGGAGAAGCTGAGAGCAATGGCCAAGGTGGAGCTAAGGGTTTTGAATCAGGTGAGTGGGCAGTGAGTCAGATTTCAGGCAGCCACACCAGGTATTAAACCTACACATCCAAGGTGCCAAAAGCATCAAGTGTCGAGGAGCCATATATGGTGATTAGACATAAGAATGGAACTGGATAGGATGGAGTTAAGACCTGTGTCTGTGGTCAGGCTGCCAGGAAGTCCTAGAGGCAAGGGAGAGGCAGGCAAGGCCTATGTTTAGGGTTCACCTAAGAAGGCTGTCAGAAAGGTCAGAGGATTTTCAAATCCAAGAAAGCACAGAAACCAAATGGACAAGAGAGTAACAGACAATGGGCTGGGTATATGCTCAGAGCTTCCAACTGACCTTTGGAGAGGCTGAGACAAGGCCCAGCAGAGCTTTTTCAGGTCCTCCTTCTAGATTGCAGCAAGCAGTCTAGAGCAAATGGCACCTGGATTGAGGCCTGTGTTTTCCAGGGTTCTTCAGAGAAACAGAACCAATAGAGAGAGATTGATTATAAAGGCTTTGCTCGTGTGATTATGGAGACCAAGTCCCATGACCTGCCATCTGCAGACCCAGGAAAACAAGTGCTGTAGTTTCAAGGCCTGAGAGACAAAGAGCCAATAGTTTAGATGCCAGTCTGAATCAGGGCCTGAAAATCAGGAACACTAAGAGTCAGAGAAGACTGTGTCCCAGCTCAATCAGGCAGAGGCAGAGTGAGTGCTTTCTCCCCCTACCATTCTATTCCATCAGGGCTCTCAAAGGATTGGATGAGGCTCACCCACACTGAGGAGAGTCTCAGTCCACTGACTCAAACGCTAATCACTTCTGGAAACACTCTCACAGACACACCCAGAAAAATGTTTAACCAGATATCTAGGCACCCATGACCCAATCATGTTTGCACATAAAATTAGCCATCATGTGGGGAACAGCACAGTTCCTGCCCTCCTGCTGTGGCTCAAGGATGCCCAGCAGAGTTTCCTGGGAGATCCTGATGTTGACTCCACTCTGGCTGGTTAGGCGGCCCCAGGCCATTCTACAGTCCAAGGAGCAGGAAATTGAATGCTTTCGGGTACTATCCTTGCTGATGAAACATCAGAAGTGTGGCTTCTTGATTGCATCTTACTTGGCACCATCTTGCACCTCTGACCGATTTGTTAATTCCTGGCCTCCCTTTGGAAAGCTTCCAGCTCGTTTTCATGCTATGCTGTGCAGTTCTGCCTCCTTAATGTAGCTTTGAAGTTATATTAAATAAACAATGGGTATAAAATCAAATTAATTATTGGACATTCCATGCTATTTAAGTTTAGGGCTCCCATTTTGCCAGTATTTCTTCTGTGGACAACAAGGCATGGAGTGGTCCTCCTTGAAACCCCTCAAGAAGGAAGAAGTAGGGAAAGAGGAGAATTAAAACCTTAGGAAGGGATGTTTGTAGAGAAAACCATACTATTTTATATGGGAAAATGGCCTTTATCTAATTTCTTGGGTTCTCCCAATGATTTGCATTGCTGTGTGGGAGCAGGTCAAATTGATTAGGAAAAAATCTGACGAATAGGATATTTTGTCTCAAGAGTTCTCAGGTTGTGCCTGCTAAAACTCTTTTCCTGACCAGGCAAGACTGGGAATTTTACCACCTCTCATCTTCTCCTAATTCCTCACCAGTTCTCAGATTCATTCTTTGATATTTTTTGTCAATTGAGCTCCTTTTCTGTGTCATGCTGGGGTGTTCTTGTGACTAGGCCTGCTTCTGGCTTTCCAGATAAAACCTTAGCCCTGTCTTTGTACCCTCTAAGACCCTTGAATCTCATCTTCATAGCATTGATCCTGGTTGTTATTTCATAATTTTTCTGATAATTTAATATATCTCCATCCCCTGAAGCTTCCATGAGGATAGAGGCCCTTTCTCTTTTCACTCACTGTTGTGCCCGTGGCCCTCAGTGCCCAGCCTGGAATGGGCTCTTGGTACCTACTGTATGGATGGATGGACAGAAGGAAGGACAAATGAAGTCAATAGGAATGGAAGGGAAGAAAACAGCCTTCCTCAGTTGCTGAAGGGTTCTTAGCCCTTAGGGTCCAGCCTTATAAGAATCCTTGAACTTGACTTCTGGTGCTCTTCATGAGCAGAGCAGCGCTTTCCTCAGGAGGAGTCTGGGAGAATTTGAATCCCTCTCCCCAGTAACCTGTTATTTCCAACATTTTCCTATGAGTAGTTGGCTTCCTGGGGACCTGCTGGCTAGCCTGACTTGACCATTTGCCTTTCTAGCAGCATTTCTGCACATGGGCATTATTCTGTCTTCCTTCCACAAGGTTATGAGTTCCAGAGGCAGGAAGTGTACCTTCTCTTTCATCCAAAGTCCCTACAGGTGTGACCCTCTCCTATGCATATTTCTCCTTCTGCTCCTTCTATTTAGAGAGCCTTTTTCTTCCTTATCCATCCCTCCCATTCTCAAAAGTCCAGCTTAAGCTCCCCTTCCCCATCAAAACCTTTCTAAGACACCCCAGCTAACAGTGCTCTCTCCCCTCTATAACCACGCAGAGTCTTTAGAAGAGCTTTACTGCTTCTCACCTTTAATTTTACTCTGTCTGTTGAAGTCACATATCTCCCCTATCTAGGGTGACCAATTCTTCCCAGTTTGCTTGGGACTTTCCTAATTTTAGCATTGAAAGTTTCATATCCCAGGAACCAACCCTTTTGATCCTGGGCAAACCAAGACAATTGGTCACCCTAACCTCTACCAACTTGGCCTACCCACCTTAAGTTCCTACCAAGCTACTGCCAATTTGAAATTCAAGACTCAACTCAATAGTCACTTCTTCCAGAGAGATATCCCCTCCTGAGTGTAGGAGAGGTCTGCTCTGCCTATGCATTCACTGCTCTCCTGTGCTGTTCACAACTGAGGGACTCCCCAGGTCATGAATTTAGCATCTTACTTCTCAGTACAGTATCTGTCATATAGTGGGTGCTCAGGAAGGAAGGATTTGTCAAACAAGCAGAAATACTAGGTGTTATGAGTTGAATTGTGTCCCACAAAAGGTGTTGAACTTCTAACTAGTGAATGTGACCTTATCCTATATAATAAAGAGGTAATATGCAAATTGACCATCACTCCAACACACAAGATGGCTGCCCCCATGTGGACACAAGATGGCCAGCACAAGATGGCCAGCAGGGGATGGCAGGTATAGGTGATCAGGCCAGCAGGAGAGGGCAGTTAGGGGGAACCAGGCCTGCAGGAGAGGGCAGTTAGGGGCAACCAGGCTGGCAAGGGAGGGCAATTAGGGGCAATTGGGCTATCAGTGGAGCAGTTAGGCATTGATCAGGCTGGCAGGGGAGTGGTTAGGGGGTGTTCAGGCTGGCAGGCAGAAGCAGTTAGGGGCAATCAGGCAGGCAGGAAGGCAGGTGAGCGGTTGGGAGCCAGCAGTCTTGGATTGTGAGAGGGATATTCCAGATTGGAGAGGGTGCAGGCTGGCTAAGGGAAACACCACCCCATGCATGAATTTTGTGCACTGGGCTTCTAGTTTGGAAATAAGGTCTTTGTAGATAATCAAGTTAAAATAAGATCATTAGGGTGGATCCTAATCCAAAGTGACTTTTCAATGTAGGGAATAGTTCCCATTTGATTTGTTTAGCTTTTCTGCCCACTAAAGGGAATCTGGGTTGGGCATGGAAAGAATAAGATATATCAGATGAACCTGGAGCCCAAAAGGTAAAGGAGAACTCCAAGAATGAAGGAGATAGGTGAGAAGACACAAGACCTTAAAGGCTCTCAATAGCCAAATCTGAACATCACAATGAATAGTGAAAGGAATGAATTATAACCCAGGTCTTTTGACCTCAGTCCAGTCTTCAGGGTTGCCCCAAGCTGGGTGGAAGTGGCAACCATGAGTGGCCTCCACCCACCCATTGCCTATCTTCTCCCCTGAGTCTGGACAGCTCTTTTCTCTCCTGGCTATAATGCCCTTGGACCAACCCTCAGAGGATCCTACCTCCCAGCCCCCATGCCAAAAACTTATTAAGCATCTGCCTGTCACTTCCACCTTAATAAATAAGAATCTCTTTTCAGCTTCTTTGTCTTCCTCACCTCAGGGTCCACCTCCTTAACCACACTGTCAATTACACCTTATGTCTTGCAAGGCCAGAGCTAATGAAAAGCAATAGAGAAGTCACTGCCTTTTAATGAGGGAAACATGGCTTTTTACAGGGAACAATTTATTGGGCCAATTCCCTCGTCCATCACCCAGGGGAGTTGCTGCCTTTTTGTACCCTGTGTTTGTTACTGTGTCAGGCACTGTGTAAAACTGCCATCAGAGCACCAAGGTGAAGGCTCTGGCTCAATTTACAGAATGACATCTCTAATCTCCCTTCCCAGATCAGTAAGTGATCCTGGCAATGATATGCATAGAAATTAATTACTTCACCCCTCCTGCTCCCTGGCAGCCAGGAGTGGCGTATCCTCCTTGGCCAGAACAGCTGGGCCGACAGGCCACTGACCTTCAACATCCTTACCTGCTTGTCCTGGCAGTAGTATGCAGGAGAGACAGATGACCACACTGCCAGAAGAGACAAGGAAAAAATACACAGGAGGAGGGCAGTAAGCCCTATTGGAGGTCAAGAGCAAATACCAGGTCCATCACCATTTCCAAGGGAGAGAGGGAGGCAGGGGGTTGAGGAAGAGCACCCCAGGCTGAGATTCAGGAGATGCCTCATTCTGCCACTAATTTTCTCTGTGACCATGGGCATGAGATTTCATCTCTAAAGTGTTTCAAACACTTGATGCTCTGATGTTCTGTAAAAACAACCCCATTCTCTTTCTTGACCTTCTCTGAATAATATATTAGGCTACTCTCAGTCATTGGGTTTTGGGCTTTGTTGAGCTATGTGACCTTGGACAAGTACCTTTACTTCTCTGCACTCTAAAGAGTCACATGGTTCATTCACAGTGGAATACTACACAGCAGTAAACATGGACAAGCCAGTGCGTTACCACTCTTGAATGAGAGAAGAGAATTGCAGGAGACTAGTCACAGCATATCACCACCCGCAACACTGGACTGTGTGCCTTTTGTGGGTATATCCACATACATAAATAGCATAAAGATTTACATGGAAATTGTAAAGTCAAGTTTAGAATAGTTCCTGCTACTCTGGGGGCCAGATTGGAAAGATGTACAGAGAACTGCAAGTGGATTCATCATGTTTTATTTCTCAAGCAGGGTGGTGGTGTATGGGCCTGTGCAATCTCTATAATGTTTTGTAATATATAAAATGTTTATTAATATTTTTTAAAGGAAGTAGAAGCAGAGAAGCAAAGGAGATTCGCATGGGGACAAGTCCTGGGGGCTTCTTGGCAGAAAGGTCAGTGGCAAGGGCAGGAGCCTCAGAACCAGAGATCTGAATTTTAATCCCAGCTCTCCTGCTCACCAACTGTGGTGTGATTTGAGGGGCAAGTTAATTAACCTCTCATGAACCTAATTTTCCCAGATGTGAGATAAGAATTAATGATATTTACTCTTACATGAATATGGTCAGCTCAGTGATTAAATATAATATTTGAAGAATCTCGCACAGTGCCTGGCACAATTTTAAGGAGATTACACATTATGGTTTATCTAGGACAATCTTGATTTCTGCCTGCTGCCTTAAGAGGTCCTCTTTCAATTTCAAAAGTGTCTTGATTTGGAGGATAAATGATGTTGTCACCCTACACATAAATACTCAATGTACTCTAGTCGTGTCAGTCCCCTTTATGGTTTCAAGTCTTTAGAACCAGCAAGCAATTGTCCCTCCTCTCTTTCTGAGCATTCTTCTTACCCCATTTCTGTGCAGTGGGATGTTATGAAAGCCCTCTATTCTATTGTAGGACAAGAGTACCCAATCCACTAGAGTGAATTGCTGCAGGATTACTGCTCAAATTCCATTAAGCACTAGGATCAGAGTAAGCTAGAACGTTTGGAATTTTTGAGAGCAAAATGGCACATGTAGTATTTTAATAGAAAAGAGAAAAATGCCAGAAATACAATTAAAAATAACTTTTGTTGATCACTTACTATGTGCCAGGTATTTTTTCTAAGTCTTTTACATCTATGAGATCCTTTAAATTTTGCAGATGATGAAACTGAGGTCCAAACATGTCATGAACCCAAGCCAACTGATCCCTGAGTCTACTATTAAGCACCATGAACTACTACCAATGAGTCTGCTATGAGGTTAAGGGTTTTAAAAATAATTAGTCCAAAATATGACTGTTCAAATGTACATTGTTTTTCAGTGTAGCTCACTGCAAGGCTGTATGTGTGTTCTCACTCTGTGGAAGTTAGCAGAACTGGAATCTTCTTTGGGAATTCCCATCAGAATATGGGCACAA
>PVJC01038639.1:0-16656 GCA_004026665.1 Murina feae | reverse complement strand
CCCCCAAATTCCACAGCACTAGCAAAACCCTCAAAGCTGCGACAAAAGGCACTCTCGCTACCCCTTATTTAATCCTCACAGAAGCCGTGTAATCCAGGTTTATCACCTCCATTTTACAGACGAGGTGGAAGTGAATTTCCAAACCACATATTCAATAATGAACAGGGCCAGGATGGCTCAGCCCCAGACCCAAAGTTGGGATTCTCCCTCAGTCTTTCTGGCCAAACTGCCCACCTCAGGGAAGTCTCAGGGAGCTTGGACTTGCTCCTGAAGTTTTGGAACTGCAAGTAGCAGAGCAGATTCCAACAGTGTAATTAATCCAAGGGAGCTCCCTGATCCAGATGGTAAGTATTCTACTTGTTTGCAGCAGATAAAATCCAAGTTGAAAGTAACACGGGCTTAAGCCACCCAGTGAGTAGCAATACCTAACATTTCCCGAGCATGTGCATACCAGGAACTGGTCTCATCCATTCCTCACAGCCAAACATAAAACAAACTGGTCTAATGAACAACTTTCAGTAAGGAGGTGATCTGAAGCCATAAAAGGTGGATTAAGAAAAGACAGTACCTCTGGAATTTCAGCAAAGGGAAGACTAAGGAGTGATTAAATAAGGCAATGAGTATGTACAGTTTAAAACAGGTTAACAGTGAGACAAGCAGAACAAAGAATTTTTTTGTTTTATGTAAAGGAGTCTACTCAATCGCAAAGTAGCTACATTTTAAATGTTTCCATAATCTTTGTTTTCAAGAAGACTTAAGTTGTATTACCTTTGGGGCTCCCCCTCCCTTAAAAAAAAAAATCACCAGGTCCTTATCTTTATGTATTTAATAACCACACTATACATATTTTAAATACTTTCCCTAGTGCTTGGGCATTTTCCATATGTAACAAATTTTTAATATATGTACTGTATTTACAAATTGTTCATTTACTATTACAATGGCCAGCTTATAAAGTTTCCCTGCATTTTAATATTTAAGGATAAATGCTCAGAAATGAAACTTGTGGATTAAAAAACCATAGTTTCTGATACTGCAACATTTGCACTACATTCATTTTTTGCTACACAACAGGAATTAGATTGGGCCTCCACCATTATTAATCCCTATGCTCATCCTTTCTAAAGAAAATCCCAGTATTTCCATGCCTGGTTAAATCTCCAACCTAGAAACTCAACCAAATATGGTTCACAAAGATCTTGTATGCACATATGCATAACCCATGGACACAGACAACAGGATGCTGAAGGGGGCAGGGGCAAGCTGGAGGGGGACAACTGGGAAAAAAGGGACATGTAATACTTTCAACAATAATTATTTTTTAAAAATGGTTTCACTCATTTTTATTACCTGTGTCTTCCCATGAACATTATTTTCTCAACCCACTGTCCTAGTTTTGGCCTAAGCAAACCAAAGTCTCACACAGAGCTCACCAAGCGTCTTTCTTAAAACAACAAGAAAGCAATGTTATGACCCCTCAATTCACTCTCGCATCCATACATTGTTTAAGTGCCCTCTGTCTGTAGTCTTGCTTTTCCCTACCTCTGATGACATTCTCTACACATCAGACACTACTCCACCACTCTGAAGATACCTGTGGCCACAGGTTAAGTGCTCCTTAGGTCTGAGGCCACCCCTCACATAAATATAGCAATGTTCTGGAAATGACTGCCCAAATGACACAGCAGTGTTTGTAGTGTTAATTCAAGTCCTTTTTGGATCTCTATACTTTTCAGGACAAGCCATCATGCCCCCCCTCACATTCCTCCCAAAAAGATTATTTCAAGTCCCCAAGAAGCATTCTCTAAGCTCCTGGGAGAATATACAACTCTACGTGCACTTTGAAAGGTCTAGAGTCCCTACCCAAAACGCTCACAGATGCACACTTCTAGCGTCTGAACCCAAAGGGAGGATTCAACTCACTTATTGCACATCAGCAGCACTTCCAGCTCCTTGACGTTATGGACCAGGAACTTCCGAAAGCCACTGGGCAGCATGTGCTTTGTTTTCTTGTTGCTCCCATAACCAATGTTGGGCATCAAGATCTGGCCCTTGAATCTTCTACGCACCCTATTGTCAATGCCTCTGGGTTTCCGCCAGTTCCGCTGAAAAACAACACATAGATGGATCAGTGTCTATGCGGACTGCCGACTCAAGGGGACCAAATGAAAAGTAACAGTAGCAGTCTTTGGGTTATTTCTTTACATATTTTCTAGTGAAAAAATAAAGGGCTCCTGTATTTGCACACCAGGAGTGTGGACCCACACCCACACTCCTAAGCAAAGGAAAAACATACTACACACCAATGGAACATGAGATTGTGTACAGTTAAGATGAAGAGAATGGGTTCCCACAATGCCCTATAAAATAAGGATCATTACCCCTCCTACCATCAAGGCCACCTGAAATAAGCCTCTAGACACCTTAAAACAGACAAGTGTGTCAGTCACTTAAAATCTAATTTACACTTCAAGAGGCTGAGTTCCAATAAATGCCTAGGTTTCTACAGTGAGCTCTTCCACCAACCAGACTTGTGGGTTCATCTGCCAAAGGCAATCTTCTGACTAAGTGATGTCAGAAACCCAACAGAAGCTGATTCAGGAACCCTTTTCTTCTCCCCCAACACACACTTCCCCTTCCAACCCAGGACCACATATACCTTAATCTTGACATATCGGTCTGACTGGTGCCGGATGAACTTCTTGGTCCTCTTTTTGACAATCTTGGGTTTCACGAGGGGTCTGAGGGCAGCCATGGTGCCTTTGAGAGAGACAGGTACCTTGAGACAAAGAACAGTCCCCAAAAGAGGCTTCCCTCGCCCGGGGCTTCAGCGCTGTCGCAGAGTGCCTTCCAATCACCAGCTACGGAGCGAGCAGGGAATGGAATGGGTACCTCTGCCAGGCTCTTTTCCCTCCCGTCTCCGAAGCTGGCAGAGTATCAGCCACTCGCCAGACGCGGTCCTGGGAGGTTTGGCAGTCACCTCGCTCACGCGAGGCCGAGAAAGAACCCCGATGGCCGGCCCCTAAACGTCCTCAGCAGGGCAGATCCTGCGCCCCCGTGTCTCAATCCCCCAGCCGGTCCCCTTTCCTTTTGGCGATGCTGGCATTTGACGAACCACACGAGCTGGAATCTGCTCTCTCACCCACGAAAACGGAGGCACCGCCGCACGCCGAACGCGCGCAGTGCCCCTGGCTCTGCAAAGCCGCTCTGCCTGGAGATCCACGCAAGGCACTCCCCAAATTGCTCGCACACAGTAGGCAGTAAATGAACAGCCCCCTCCCATCCATTTCCTCCAAGACGACGACACAGTTGCAAATTCCCAGACATCCTGACCCGATACCCGAATTTTTGGTAACTGAGCGAGTCGACATGCCAACTCGGTTTCTTTCTCTCTCTCTTTTCTTTTTTGGCAGTTCCACCGCAGCAGTAACCCCAGGGCCAGAAACTACGGGGAAGGGAGCGTTGGGGTAGGTTTTTCTTTTAACACGTGGAAGGTTGTCGCTGACCTAGTGAAGCAACCTAACGACTCGGGCCCTGGCCAGTGAGGCTGCAAACCCGGGTCGCTCCACGCCCTGCAAGGACCCCCTCGGTTTGGTTTCGATCGGCGCCGCGCGCCCCCACGGTTCGAACAAGCTGCCCGCAGCTCAGAATGACCCCCAGCGGCCGCCGAAGGAGTAAACGTCCCCGGGAAAGCCAACCTCCAACACCGGCTGTGTCACTTCGTTGTATTCCTGCAGGCGCTCCAGCCAGGCGGCAAGGAATACACACAGTGAGACGACCACTCGGAAGGTCAAGCTTCCTCACAGTGAGCGACTGGGCCTGATGGACAACGCGGAGGCACAGATGGCGGACGATTAAAACTCACCGAGTAGGAGATGGCGGCCACCTTCGCAGGCAGCGCCGAGGAAGAGAGGGGAAGGTGCCGCGCGAGGCCTGATGGGACTTGACCTCTGGGTCCTGGCAGGGAAAAGCAGAGCACGTCCGGCTCTTGGCGGCTCAAAAACAAACGTCGGAGAAATAACACTGAAAAAAGTTGAAGGCTACCTGTGTTTTAATACACATTAATGTCTGGGAGTAGAACTGAGAAGCGTTTAGACCTGCTGCTGGGACTACGTAAAAATATTTGGAATTCTTTTTGAGCGTCTGAGACCTGGCGGGGGGCACCCACTTCCGCCAGAAGTTGAAGCTGCTCTTCCGCCTCCAGCTTTTTTACTGTCTTCGCCCAGTGTTCTTCTGCTCCAAAGCGCGCCTCTTGTTGGCCAGGAGGAAGCAAAACAAAGGCTTCATAATATGCTCTCGCGTGAGTTATTGTGAAAAACAATGAGACGACGTAAAATAGCCATCACTCAATGGGATTTACTATCATTTCCACCAGTGTACGAAGTAAATACATTGTTTTACATGTGTAGGACGTGAAATTTGGGGGATTGACAAAACCCACACTTCTAACCATTAGGCTAAAACGGCCAAGTTTTTTTTTTTATTGTTATTCTTGGTTTGGTTTGTTAACTTTTGGTTTAAGATGAATGCGAGCCCTGACCGGTTTTGGCTCAGTGGATAGAGCGCCCGCCTGCGGACTGAAGGGTCCCAGATTCAATTCCGGTCACGGGCATGTACCTTGGTTGCAGGCACATCCCCAGTAGGGGGTGTGCAGGAGGCAGCTGATCGATGTTTCTAATTCCCTCTCCCTCTCCCTTCCTCTCTGTAAAAAATCAATAAAGTATATTAAAAAAAAAAAAAGATGAATGCGAACCCTAGCTGGTTTGGCTCAGTGGATAGAGTGTTGGTCCCTGGACTGAAGGGTCCCAGGTTCGATTCCGGTCAAGGGCACATGCCCAGGTGGTGGGCTCCATCCCCAGTAGGGGGCGCGCAGGAGGCAGCCGATCAATGATTCGCTTTTTTATTATTGATGTTTCTACTTCTCTCCCTCTCCCTTCCTCTCTGAATCAATAAAAATATATTTTTTAAAAAAAGATTAGTGCAAAAATAAAATTTCAGAAGGAAAAAAATGTCCCTGGGTCCCACAATACTGATGTCATTAGTGATCTTGATAGAAGTAATTCCAGGGGCCAGGTGGAGGCAGATGCTAAACAGGATGTGTTCTTCACTGAATGAGAAGTGAGGAGAGACAGTGTTGCTAACTCCTCCATGAGATTTTGATTGTGAAGGGAAGGGGAGTTTGAGACCCAAAGAAGCGAACTGTGAAATGTGAAGTCAAATGTCTTGTTCCAGGTCACATGTTTGACAAAGAGTTGAGACTAAAACCCCTTTGTGAATCACACCTCATGAATCCTGCTTATCCTGTGGTCTGTGGGGAGTCCCATGGGATGCAGAGCACGGGAGCACTGTGTTAATAGCTGCTCATCTCTACCCGTGAACCAGGAGGACACTTCTATTCCCAGGCATGTGGTGAGGGAACTTGTCTGAGTTGTGGGCTTGATCCCCAATGGAGGGTGTGCAGGAGGCTGCTAATCATTGATGTTCTCTCTCATCATTGATGTTTCCATCTCTCTTTCCCTCTCCCTTCCTCTCTGAAATCAATAAAAAAATCTTTTTTTTTTTTTTTTAAATAGCTGCCCATATAATGGAAATGGTTTTGACGGCATCAGATGGGTTAATCAGACAAAGAGCTCATGAACCAGAGCGCATGCTTCTAATTGCAAAAGACTCGGGAAGTTTGGAAGAAGTAATCCAGTGGCTCAGTTTTGGGGGGGATGAGAAACATGGCCTTTCTCAGAGGAAGGCACAGGGCTCCCCACACTGCTTACTGCTTCCCCCTGGACCCTGAGGTCCCAGGATCAGAGGGTGGTGGTGCCAGGCAGGCATCCATCAACATCCCAGGGAGTGTGCCTGTTGTATTACCTCAGGCTCAGGACTCCAACTTTTCCAAACTTTTCTTCCTCGCCACAGCTTCTGAGCAAGAAATCACATCAGGTGGGTCACAGGTGATGAGAAAAACTCTAGTCTGGTTTATTTCAAAAGGGCAGGGAGACACCCCAAAACTGCACATCTTTCCCTGGACACATCTGCCTCTGAGACCCTGGACACTTTACTCTGGAGACAGCTAGCCCCAGGCCGTCCCACTGAAATGATTTCTTCTGTTTGGCCCTTTGACACTCCAGGTGTCTACAGCTCTGGGCTGCTAGCTGCCCTGGTGTCTGATATCACCTGGGCCACTCTAGTTGATGTAGAAGACCTTGGGGGCATCTTAATAAGCATAGGTCATGTAGTCCCTGTTCCTAATGGGCCATCACAGGTAGGAGTGATGGGTGGCTGAGTAAGCTGGAGGCCGCTGTTGGATACAACTGAATAGCATCAGGCTCCGGTCCACAGTCACAGAGGGCAGGTAGAGCTGCAGTTTGTCCAGGAGGTGACCCGGCCAGAAGAAATTGGGGTGGGTATGCTGTGGCCCGTGGGGCCTCTTCTCCTTCAGGTTCCTGGAAAAATGAGAAGACACAAGGAAAGTTGTCATGGTGGTGGACAGGGCAGGGCCGGAGCTCCTCAGCGGAGCAAACCAACTGTGGCCATAGAGGTGTAGCACTGCATTTCATGCTTCTATTGCCCTGGCTACCTTACCAGTAGGGACCCAGAGGCCTAGAGAGGATAAGTTATTTCTCCAAGATACACACTGACAAGCAGCAGAGTGTAGGCTTGACTCCAGTCTGCTGCCTCTAAAATCCAAACTCTTCACAAGTGCGTTATCTATTCTCTAGAAACACTTTAATATGGTATGAAGAGTACAGCCTCTGTAGCTGGATTGAATCTGTAAGAAATGTGCCTCTGATTTATCTTCATAGAAAAGAAACAGCATCTGGCCAGGCCATTACTGAATTTCCCCAGAGCGAACAGGATGTGGGGATGGGGGGAGAGGATGAGAGCTGTAATGTGGCAGATAGCACATGTCCTAGGATGATGCCCCTAGACAAAGGGAGGTGGAGGCAACTAGAGAAGGTCCCAGCCCTTTAAAAAAAAAAAAATAACCCAATGGGAGACAGCAAGACCTAGGCGACCTATTAGGAAATAGGTGACCAAATAGTCCTCAGCCAATGAGGAACTGGAGGAGGTCTAAATAAATAGGCTATGTTCCTTGCCCCACGTGTGATCCGGTAAAATAGGCACCCACTCTCGAGAGTGTTATTAAATAAGTCTCACTTTTGCCATGCTTCTGTTTCCTAGTCCGTCCTTTGAAATTTGGACAAGTGAGCCATTTCTCACAAACCCCTGCTCCCATCACTTTAACAGATGTGTGATTTTAATAAGACATTTTCTGTACTTCAGTTTCCTCTTCTGTAGGTTGGGTATGTGAAAAGTAACTTCCCAGGCTTGTTGAGAGGATTGAAATGAGTGAACACATGGAAAGCACCCAAAGTCTCTCTGGCACTCTAAGTTGTTTTCCTGCCTCTCAGCTCCTAGGCACTGAGCCCTAGATGCTAAGAGCACCATGGAACATGCAGAGTCCCAGGCACCCCCGCAAATTGAGGCTAGACCGCCTCCCATCTACCCCCCACCCCATCCAGAGTTAGGTGATTTGTACAGACCTGGTGAATATCTCAAACTCTTTAAAGTGCATTTTCGTGGTCTGTTTCCTAGTGGATAAGAGAGAGAGGTGTCTAGTTAGGAGAGGGGAAATTCAGGTTGGTGGGGTCTCAGAGAGTAATTTAGAGGCCTCAGGACGGGTCCATCTCAATCTAAACCAGAGCTTTGAAAGGAGAATTTTTTTCTATTTGCGTTGGGGCCCTAACTCTGTCGTCCCATGTTCCAGTGGAATATATACTGGGCTTGGGTCAGCCAGACCTCATCACCTGGTTGGCTGGGTGTCTCTGGGTAAGTCACTTCCCCTTTTAGAACCTCAGTTTTCTAATTTCCCAGAATGGAGATTAGTTATGAGAGATGCTCAATAATCTGAATCCTTTCTGGGCCCCCAGCTTCCACTTTCCCTCCACAGTTGAATCCAGCCCCTTGGAGATACAGGATGGTAAACACCAACTCTCCAAACCTTGGGCTTGGCAGACATCACTAATCAACCACAGCACTCTTTCCCAGCAAGCCTGCATTTGGCCTCAGTACACAATACAGTCTTAGTAACAACACTTACCCAATGCCCATCCCTGCCCTAGGTAACCTTTCTCTATCCTTTATACGTGTGGCCTACCTCAGCATGGACAAGAGTCCTGTTCTCAAGTCCCCTCCCGCTTCCTAGGTTCTTGATTCAGGATCAGAATTGGCTTTCTAGGCCCCCATTGCCTGCCTGGCTCATGCTTACTTCTTCCCAACCCGAGTTGTGGACAGAGCCCACCTGCAGGTCCAGGCCACTCTTGCACTTGAGAACATCCTGACAAGCAACTCAATTGCTTGAGTACCAACTATCTGCCAAACACCATGCTAAGAAGTTTACATGAATTTTTTCTCTTGTCCTTATTCTATATAGTAGGATCTATTATGCCCATTTTACAGATGAAGATGCTGATGCTCAGAGAGTGAAGTACTTTGTCCATTTTATCCGAAGCTTGTCTGATTGCCACTCAGCTCTGCTGCATCCCACCCCAGCCCTTCTGTCCATACCACCCCAGTGGGCAGCTAGCACGGAGCCAGAGTATGGGTAGTTCCTAGACCCCTCCTCCCTCATGGAATCCAGTCAGCTGTGGCCCCCTCCCATGCTGGCCCCATCCCTCTGCAGGATTCTGCTTGTTCTCCAATCTGCAGTCACCATGGTAGCTGGCTCATCACCTGCCAAGTTTCACCTCCTTCCAAAGAAGGAGAATGTCTTTTTCTTTTCTTTTTTTAAAATATGTTTTACTGATTTTTTACAGGGAGGAAGGAAGAGAGATAGAGAGTTAGAAACATCGATGAGAGAGAAACATCGATCAGCTGCCTCCTGCACACTCCCCACTGGGAACGTGCCCTCAACCAAGGTACATGCCTTTGACCAGAATCGAACCCGGGACCTTTCAGTCTGCAGACCGTCGCTCTATCCACTGAGCCAAACTGGTCAGGGCTCTTTTCTTTTCTTTTGAGAGTATATTATTAAAGCTGGAGACAGTGAAACAAGGAAGGCCTCAGGATATAAGAAGCAACATGAGAGAGGCTACGTGGGACTGCTTTGGCTCACCGGAAAGTCAGAGAAAGGGCCTTGGAGACAGATTCAGGGCATTAGCCCACTGCCCAGTGCTCCCTGGTTGTGAGTCTCATGGGGACTCCTAGTGTTTAGGAGATGCAAATCTGAGAGGGAAGAAAGGTGTGGGCGTACTCCTTGGAGGTCAAGGAGGATATTTTCTTAGAGAGGACTCGAGTTAACCTGAGAGTCAGACATAGTACCCAGTGTAGAGTTCTTTTCTCCTCCCAGGAGCTATAAGCCCCTTCTTGCCAGAGAAGGTGGGGTAGGGGAAGGGGCTGTGCTCCGCAGCATTCATGACACCGGGCCCATAATTGGTGAGGGGCCTCCCGATTCTCTAAGAAAGCTCTCTTTTTAATCATTTCCAGAGAGCTTGAGATCACGTAGGATGCAGCCAGGGTGGAGAGTGAAGTGAGGTGGCTGTAGACCTCAGATATATGCCAGGGGGGACACTGGGGACTAATCAGGTTTGTTGACTCGGTTGGACATGCAGGGTTAGGACAGAGACACTGGTACAGTATGACATCCCAAGTCAGTCAGCATCCCAGCTTCTGTAGCTGACAGAGAGCAGCAAGACAGGAGGCAAAGGGAAAGGGGAAGGGGGCGGGGTCTGACACTCAGCTTGTTGGTCATAGCCGCAGCCCCTTTGAAGCCCAGGGACTGGAACAGGGCTGCACTTGGGCTGAGGAGGAAGTCCGAGTAGTAGCCTCCTGGCTGCCGGATGGGGCGCACCTCGTTCTTCTGGAAAATGATCTTGTCCCCTGGGTACAGCAAGGCTGTGAGCAGCAAGAGAAACATGGCCTGTCAGCCCAACACCCCACCCCACACTCCTGAGGTTTTGGGGCAGAGGGTAGAGAAGGGCTTTAAAAAAAAAAAATAAAGTCACATTTTTGTTTAAAAATATTTTTCTTATATACAGGGTTTAACTTTTAAATTTTAAATGATTATAGATTAAAAGTAAATTGCAAAAATAGTGCAGAGGGTCTCTTATCCTCTAACCATGACATGGCATATATAGGCATACCTGGTTTTATTGCATTTTGCTTTATTTCACTTCACAGGTGGTACTTTTTTTTTTACAAATGGGAAAGAAAGCAAAACCCTCTACCAGTAAAAAGATTATGACTTGTTTTATTGGAACACTTGCTTCTATTATAGTGGTCTGGAATGGAACATGCGATATCTCCATATGCCTGTAACTACTGCAAGATCAGAAAATGGAGTTGGTAAAATACTGCTAACTGGACTAGAGTTA
The DNA here is from genome assembly GCA_004026665.1 of Murina feae. Taxonomy (NCBI): domain Eukaryota; kingdom Metazoa; phylum Chordata; class Mammalia; order Chiroptera; family Vespertilionidae; genus Murina; species Murina feae. The sequence continues at coordinate 6,289 of PVJC01038639.1, read as the reverse complement.
AGGGAGTTTATAACCAGGTTCGCAGTGGCCCCGGGGCTGGGGTGTAATTAGGATAGAGCATGAGGCCGCACACTCTACAGGGGTGTCCTTGTCAGAATTTACCTGAAGCTTCACTAGATTAACTTAGATCTAGTTGATGGCAGTTTCCTCCTTACCTAGAGTTAGTCTCACAGATAATCTTGGGAGGCTTTTTGAAGAAGTGCAGTACATTAAAAACACTAGGCCAGCGTCTCCATCTTCCTGCAACCATGGAGCAGTGATTATCTTAAGATGGTAACACTGGGGCTCTGGCCCAGTATGTAGCTCAGTTATTTAGAACGTCATCCCGAGATGCCAAGGTTTTTGGTTCCATACCCAGTCAGGACACACAAAAGAGGTAACCAATGAATGCGTAAATAAGTGGAGCAACAAATCAGTGTTTCCCTCCCTCCCTCCCTCCCTCTCTCCTTCCTCTCCTCCTTCCTCCTCTCTCTCCTTCCCTCCTTCCTTCCCTCCCTCCCTCAAATCAATAATTTAAAAAAAGACCTCGAGTACTAGAAAAATGAGGGGAATTAATGTTGGTTGTTCGTGGGGAAGGCAGGGATGTGCAGGTGAGAAAGGAGAAGAGGGAAGGGGATATGTAGCATCAACACTTTAAAAAGGTACCTAAGGTGCTCTCCCTCCAGGGCGCATACTCTCACCTTTCCCTTCCCCTCCCGCTCCCCAGCCTGGCCCCAGACCCCTTACCACTAGCTTCCTCACTGCCAAGCTCTAAGGGCCCTTCCTCTACCTCTATAACTTGCTTGCTGAGCCCGTTTCTTTTAGGAATTACTTTTTCTACCTCTGTAATTTACCCAATAAACGTTCTCTTACAAAAAAAAAAAGTATATAGGGTTTTAAAAATATATTAAAAATACATACATGATTTTTAGAATATGATTCACATAAATAATTTTGTGTAAATGGAAAAGAAAAATAAGTTTGTGAAAGGACAATCCCTAAAATATTAATGGTGGTCAACTCAGGCTGGAGTGGGATTTTTATGTTTTCAAAAAAATTTAAGTGAGCAAATATTTATAAAATAAGAGGGAAGAAAAACAGTGAAGCTATGTTCACTGGGGAGAGAGCAAATGCCCCAGTGTTCTAGAATTCTGGCTCACAAGTATGAGACCTGGAGTCTGAGCTCACCACGTTCTAGTCTAGTACACAGACTCAGAAATCTCAGTGTTTGTGCTTCTTTGTCTATAGCAGAGCAGGCCCCTGCCATAACGATAGCCAACAGATAGCGGCCGGGACACTGGGACTTGTGCACCTCCCTCTAGTATTCTAGAAATCCCATCTAAGAGCAAAGCAGGCTGAGCTGTTCTTCCCCTCCTTTCCTTCTTTCTTCCCAGGGTCCCCACAGCGACTCTAGTCACAGATGGAACTAGAGTCTTTTCCATCTAGGTCAATCAGAGGCAAGAGGAAGCCCACCCAAAGATGCTCCTTTGTACCCATCAATGTGAGATCCTGGCAACAGGGGAAGCTCACAGACCCGGGAGCTAGCAAAAGGCAGCAGTGGAGAGAATCAGTAGTTGCTTGATGCCTGCTGACAGGAGAGGGGGAGGAGAGGAAGGGAGGAAACGGGAGGGGAGGGGAGGGACCCTGACTGGGGAACAAACCCACGACCTTGGTGTATGGGGACGGCACTCTAACAAACTGAGCTACCCAGCCAGGGTGTGACTGTTAACTCTCGTTCTTGGGTAAGTCTCTCTGTGTGCCCTTTCTCAGTAAACCTTATTTTCCAGTTTCCAGTATGGCCACAGCTTCTGCAAAGTTCCTACAGGAAAACCTCTGCCGTCATGCAACTTGCTGTTCATGTTTTTTAAGCACAGAGAGGAACTCGCCCATTAAAGTTACAAAATCATCAATTTGGGGTGGTTATCATGGAAATATCACTCAGAAGCACACAGTCTACTCAGAGATGTGGAGGGTTCAGGTCTGTTTGGATGTATGAAAACACAAATCTTCCCCCAGGCACAGGGTGGAACCAGGATGGAAATCTCAGTGTTGAGACCTGTTGTCCCAGCAGGGAGCAAAGGGCCTCAGCAGAACGTGACTCCTGCCTGGGGCATTCCTTCCTCAGTGTTGCAGAAGGACCAAACAAGGGGCCTGGCTAGGGGGGCAGTGTGGGAAACACCCAATACAGCAGAGCAGTTGTCACTTCTACCAAATCTCCCTCTTGGAAATTGGGATTGTTCCTTTATGCTCAACTTCAGAACTCCCTTGCTGAGAACTCCTGTCCTCTAAAATGCCAGCTCTCCAAGCTCATCTGGGGAGCCCAGACCTCCAGGCTTGTAGAACTCGTGGGGCTACAGGATTCTAAAACTCCCGTCTAACAGCAGTGCCCCTGCCACAAGTTAGAGCAGCTTGACTGGGTGCATGTCAGCTGGGGAGGGACAAACCTCCGGTGAACATCTGAGGCATCTTTCTGGGGCCAGCCACCGAGGCCCTTACCGTTTACGAGGATGTCCTCCGACAGCGAGAGGCCATAATACTGACAGGCCTTCTGGCACTTCAGGTAAACCAGAAAGGTGTCCCTTCGGTACAGGTTGATGAGCTCGCCCATCTCCCCGGTGATGGTGGACGGGAGGCAGTGGTTGTCAAAATGCTTATTCCCACTGCGCACCAGGCGGCACTGCTCCGTGTACTGGATGGAGGGGATCACGAGCTGCAAAGAGAAAAGTAGTTGGCACACACTTTCCTTCATCTTGCTTCTTTCCTCCTGCCTGAAGGCTGACAATCTGTGTTTCTACACAAGGTCACCATGAGGGGCAATGGCAAAGAGTGCACAGTGGGACCCAAGTTCAGGTTTTGAAGTCAGTGGCTGAGGAGAAAAATCACACATGGTCAGCACCTGCGGCCATTACGCAGATGTGCACACATGATGGTATAATATATATACTAGGGTGCAGTGCAAATGCCCCGCGCGTGCCCTATTGAAACATTACATACAAGCGTTTAGTTGAATAAGAATGTAAAGTATGTGCAGCCATCTGTGACTTTGAGAGGGAAGCCACGTGTTGAGGATGGCTAAGCGAGGTGGAAGAGGCCTGGGCAGTGTGCAGCCACTTTTGGCCTTCTTATTTATTTACCAGGAAAGAAAAATCGATCTTTTTAAAACTTCTAAAGCCAGAATTGGTAAAGTACATCTTACAGGCCAAATCTGGGCCATCACCTGTTTTTAGAAATAAAGTTTTATTGAAACACAGATACACTCATTTGTTTAGGTGTTGTCTTGTGGCTGCTTTTGTGCTCCAATGGCAGAGCTGACGTGTTGTGACAGAGACAATAGGGCCCCAAATGCCTAAAACATTTATTATCTGGCCCTAGGAAAGTTTGCCACTCACTGCTCTAACATTTTGGTTTTTCTTGTCATGCAACTGAATCAGATCTTAGTTAATATAGCACTTACCAGTACCTAACATTTTATTATAGGAATGACATTAAGATATGTATCTATGTGTGGTATTATATTAATATCGTCTGCCTCCATGGCTAGACTTTCTAGACTGGCCACTTCTTAAGGGGCTGTTTTGTTGTCTGCAGCACGTAAAAGAGTGTCTGGTACATCACAGACTCACCATGAATATTCATTGGCTGAATTAATTCAAGCAATCAATTCTTCCTTCCGATACTGGCCATGTGTATCTGGAATACCTACTCAGTGCCACACCCCTTGCCAGGCTCTTGGGTTCCCACTGTGATGAACACACAGGCCTGGTCTCAGGATGCAAAGTCATAATTAAAGAATGGGCCCTGGCCAGTGTAGCTCAGTTGGTTGGGCATCATTTCATGCACTGATGGCTTGCTGATTACATTCCTGGTCAGAGCACATGCCCGGGTTTCAGGCTTGATCCCCATTAGGGGGTTTGCAGGAGGCAGATGATCGATGTTCCACTTTCACATCAAGATTTCTCTCTCTCTAAAAATCAATTAAAAAATCTAAAAAAAAAAAGAAGAAGAAAAAGAATGGGCCTGGCTGGTGTTGCTCAGTGGTTCAGCATTGACCCGTGAACCAGGAGGTGGTGTTTCGATTCCAGGTCAGGGCACATGCCCAGGTTTCAGGCTCAATCCCCAATAGGGACATGCAGGAGGCAGCCGATTGATGATTTGCTCTCATCATTGATATTTCTAGCTCTCTTTTCCTCTCCCTCCCTCTCTCGGAAATCAATAAAAAAACACACCCACAAATCTTTAAAAATCTATCTAAAAGAAGGCCCTGGCCAGTGTGCTCAGTGATTAGAGTGCCAGTCTGGGCGTCAAAGGGTCTTGGATTCGATTCCTTGTCAAGGATACATACCTGGGTTTCGGGTTCTCTCCCTGCCCTCATTGGGGCACATAGGGAAGGCAACCAGTTGATGTGTCTCTCTCACGTCAATATTTCTCTCTCTTCCCTCCCACCTCCCTCTCTTCCACTCTCTCTGAAAAGTAATGAAAAAAGTATCTTTAGGTGAGGATTAACAACAACAATAACAAAGAATGGGAGGAGGGGAACCTGATAATTTCAGAAACATTATCTCATTTCATTTGCACAGAAATCTTGTGAAATAGGTATTGTTCTTACTATCCAGATGAGGAAACAGAAAGGTAAAGCTTGTGCTCCCAAGTCCCACCAGCTAGAAGGTGGTGCAGGTGCAGAGGGTCTGCCCCATGTCCTCCCACTTTGGCTGGGGTACCTTGATCTGCCGCTTCCTCTGCCGGTACCGCTTGCCAATGTCTTCCATCTCCTCTATGGTCAAGGGCCTTGCCTCCATCTGAGTGTCAACCACAGGCACAGTCAGCTGGTCCATCTTGGGAGGCTTTGAGGCTAAATTCACCTGCTTCTTGGACAGCTGCTGTGACAAAATTCTGTGCTTGGAAGATTTAAAATAGGCTGGAGAGAAAAGGCGAAGGAGGGACTGAGAGGGTGCCCAGCCATGGAATCCATCAAGCAGTTAACCAGTGTCACCATGCAAGCGCCAGACCATCCCTCTGCTCATGTTCCATGTGTTCAGTCAGTGCCATCTGAGATGTACCTTGAAGGAGCCCTTTCTCTCCATCTCCACTATGGGCTCCCTGGTACAAGAAGCCTTCTCCCTCACCTGTACCACGGCCTCAGCTTTCCTGTTTCTGTTCTTATTCTCAGCAAACAGGACCTTTAAAAGATATGTCACATTCTTTCATTCCCCTGCTTAGAACTCTCTCCTGTCTTTACGCAGCACTTACACTAAAACCCAGAATCCTCTCTTGGTCTGCAAGGCCTTGCAGAATTTGGCCTCAACCAACCATCTACCTCGTCTACATGACCCATGTCCTACTGCTCATTCCTCACTCACTCCACCCAGCCCCGCTCCCATTTCTTTCTGTCCCTTGAAGATTTTCCTGCCTCAGGGCTTTGCCTTTGCAGTTGCATCTGCCCAGGCTGGCTCCTCATCAGTCAGTCACTCAAGTGTCAGTTCTATGGCTACTTTTCAGAGAGGTTCTCCCTGACCCCCCTACACACACACACACACACACACACACTCCTCTTGTCTTCAAAGCATTAATTGCTACTGAACATCATCTTGGTTAACCTTTACATGAAAACTCATTGAAGGCAGGAGTGTTGGCTTTTTCACTGCTATCTCCCTAGTTCCTAGAAGAATCTAGCACATAGTAGGTGTTCAATGAAGATCTAAATGAATGAGAGCATACCATTGCCCTTGCCCTGGTTCAGGCCTGCATTGTCCCTGGCTGAAAGCCAGACCCTACCACCTTCTGCTTTGGAGAAAGTGGACAGGTGGTCAGCTTCTCTGAGCTTTAGCTTCTTCCTTGAAAAGCATGAATAGTAGCCCTGTCGTCCAGGGACTTAAAAGATAAATTGATCTAATGCTGTACGTAAAGCTACCCAGCTTACAGAGGGTGCCCCCAAATGTTATCACCTCTCTTGTGAGCCAAGGTCCCAGACTTGCCCCTGCTGCCCCTTTAGGCAAAGCAAGAGACTCCCAAGTCTGCTTACCCTACTTACTTCAGCTCTCCAGAGAAAAAGAACTCAGCTATGACAACTGTGATATTACCGTTCAGGCAAATACCTGTTGCTTGGCTTCAAGTCTACTTATCTTAACTAATAAAAGCGTAATATTAAAATTAACCGTTTCTCCGGGACGGGGGTAAGCCACGCCCACCAGCCAATCAGAATGGCTGCATGCAAATTAGCTCAGGCAAGATGGCGGCTGGCAGCCCTGGAGGCCAGTGCAGTGCCAGCGGCAGGGTGAGCGGGATGTGGGGGTGGGTGGGAGGGAGATGGCAT
>PVJC01038638.1:0-16673 GCA_004026665.1 Murina feae | reverse complement strand
TCCTATAGGGCCCAGTGATTCACTCTTGTTGTATGCCTTTGAAGGCTGGGTGCACAGTCTTGTAGTTATCACTGGGAGGTATCACTGGGAGAAAATGATCTGCGGGCTTTTCTCCTTGTTGTTTGGGGTTTGGATCTTTTGGAGTTCTGCCCTGGCTGCAGGCTGGCAGGCACACAGCTTGGGCGGGGTTGTAGGTGGGGTGGGGCGGGGTCTCAGAGTCACAGGGCGGAGCAACCCACAATGGCTGCTTTTCCGCGGCTGAGTCTGCGTGCCTCTCAGTCCCCAAATCTCCGCGCCAGTGACTCCTGCGAACAGCACTGGCAGAAAATCGCTAGTCTTCAGCCCCGCTGGCCTGCAGCCCACGCCACACTCTTTGCGACCCCGGGAGTCCACAATCTCCTCTCTAGCCGCGAACCCCACCGAGCGCAGCCACGCCTCCACGCCGCTGCCTCCGTTCCGCGCGTCCCTTGGTACCTTTCAGTTTTGGCGCAGGGAGCTTCCACTCAGTCTCAAAGCACTCCTTCTCTTGCCTTCTGGTTGCAAAGCCTCCTCTCCCTTGGTTCTGGAGGATGGCCGTTTATCTGTATAGTTGTATTTAAAAATATAGTTGTGGAGGCTGCGCATTTAGGTATAAACCTCATGCCGCCATCTTGGTTCCTCGGTAATATTCTTTCTTGACCCATGTGCTAGTTACATTTTTACTTTATGAAAATTCACCAAAGTTTACCCCTAAGATCTGTGCACTTTTTTGGACATATGTCATATTTAAAAATAAAGCTTATTTTAAAATCGAAAAGGACATAGATTGATGACAGAAAGACAAAAGCATATGATATGACATGATTTGTATGAAGAGCAGCTCAGTGTCCATAAGACTGACTGTGAGGGAGATTCGTCTGGCTTGTATGGAGAACAGAAGCTGCGTGTGTTGGGGAGGAGGAGCGGCGGATGAGGGTGTGGAGGGAGAAAGATGAACTCATTTCTTACAATCTTTCCTCCAGTCCAGGAAGGGACTGGTAGTGACTTAAAATAGTCCAAGGAACAGAGAATTAAATTCAAGAAGAATGAGAAGAGGCGTTGGTCTGTAGTATGAGAAAGGCAAAGGAAAGCTAACATATCCAGTCCTGGGTCCCACCTTGTCAAGGGCTGATGCACCATCAACGTTCCGCTGCAGTCTTGTCTCTGTAACGTGGCCCGTGATTAAATTGACTAGCTTAATACAGCTAAACATTTTATGCAACACCCTTAAATGCTGGGTGCGAATGTAGCTGAAGCAGTTTAGACAACTGCAGAATTATTTGCTAGAGCTTACTGACCGTAACATGCAAATGCATGAATCATCAAACACTATCCAGTATTTAGTGATCAGCTCCTATATACTCAGGCCCTGGGGAAATAGAATAAAAAAAATAAGATGTTTAGGTCCTCAAAGGAGCTCATAGCATACAGGGAAATCAAAGGCTACCATATAAAACCACTGAGTGAGTATAAGAATACCTGTGTGAAGGGCTAACACCCAACCCTCTATCGAAGGATCTCCGCTATGTGAAGGAACCATGGGGTACATCAGCAGGGAACATCTGAGGCAATTTTCTTGACAACAGCATTGGAACTATCTACATCATTATGTTATAGTCATATTTAGACCATTTATGGTACGAAATGCAGGTTTTTGCATTGGTATGGGGACTAATTATTATTTTTCAACCTACGCAAATAGGATATGAGCATGATATGCTTAAGCAAAAAAAAACAAAAAACAAAAAAAACCTATGGATCACTTAACATGGATGTTTCTATGTATTGGAATTCATCTGGATCCAGTCATTCTGGCAGTATTTTTATTTTTTAGATACTATATTTTTTATTGATTTCAAAGAAGAAGGGAGAGGGAGAGATAGAAACATCAATGATGAGAGAGAATCATTGATTGGCTGCCTCCTGCACACCCCCTACTGGGGATCAAGCCCGCAACCCAGGCATGTGCCCTGATCTGGAATTGAACTGTGAGCTTCTGGTTTATAGGTCCATCCCAAACCACTGAGCTATACCGGTCAGGCATTTTGGCAGTTTTTAAATGAAATGGAAGGTCAGTAACACTTTGGAGCTCCATGGGACACCCTTTACTGATCATGCAGCATGAAGAAATACCCACTCTCTTACTTTAAAATGAACAATTGAGTCCTGGCCGGTGTGGCTAAGTGATTAGAGTTTTGGCCTACTGACCAAAGGGTCGTGGGTTCGATTTCCAGCTAAGGGCACATATCTGGGTTGCAGGCTTTATCCCTGACCCTGGTTGGGAAGAGTGCAGGAGGCAACCAATCAATGTGTCTTTCTCACATTGACGTTGCCCTCCCCTCCGCCCCCTTCCTTTCCCTTTCATTCTCTCTCTAAAAAAAAAAAAAAAAAGTGGGAAAAAATATCCTTGGGTGAGGATTAACTAACTAACTAAATAAATAAACGGAGTAATTGAGCTGGTACTAGTTATAAGAATCAGGATGGTTGCAGAAGTAGTAAGATTTCTACTCAAAACCAGCAAAACAACTATTAGACACAGAGTCCAGCTTTGAGATGAGCATCTGGGTTTTAGTGCCCTGGCATGCAGCAAAGATCATGAAAATGGATTCATAAGCAGATAGAAGAACCCTTAGAGCTTTGCAGAAGTATGTGGGAAGAGTCGCCATTAGAAAAGACTGGGCTGCCTTTTAGTGGAGGGGCTCGGAGTATTAAAATTGGCAGCGTTCATGTCAATATCATCTCATTCATTTCCTCAACAGATATTTATTGAGGATCTGTTCACATGCCAGGCACGATTCTAGTCCTAGGGGATATGACAATGAGTAACATATAGAAGGGGCCTAATTTCACATAGATTACACATATTCTAGTGCAGAGAGAGTATAGACTTGAAAACAAATATGTAAATTAAAGGGCTCTAAAGAAAAAAATAAAATGGCAAGGGCATGAGGAGTGCCTGGAATAGGGTAGATCCTTCCACTGGGACTGCTGGCCAGGCCACTCTGTGGACCTCAATGATGAGAAGGAGGCAGCAGTGAGATGGGGCACAATAGCACAGCTTTGAGAAGGCTTGAACATGCTGGTCACAAGTAGCACAGGGGAGTTTACTTCACTGCTACTGTCACCAGAGGTTCTTGGGGAAGACCTGTAGCCTCTGATGTATGCTAATGGATGCACTGGGGTCTGAGGGGGAAGACAATTAGAGAAGCTGTGCAAAGTCAGCATTGCCCTTGCACTGCTAACATGTCTGAGGACAACCTATCCAAAGACATGCCCAGCTGCAACCTGACAGGCACATGCAGAGCAAAATAAGCCCTGAATCTTCTATGACTGTGCAGCCTAGCAGTGCACTGAAACACCCTTACGATTGCAACGGCATGGAATGTCATTACAGAGCCTCATGTTTCAGTGGAAAGAGTCCAGACCCAGAGTTTAAAGACTTGAGTTCAGGTATGGACTCTATCTGTGAAAATGGTATAAACTCAGACAAGCTGCCTAATCTTTCTGAGTCTCAGGTTCTTCATCTGTACCAGGAAAAATGAAACTAAGATCACAGAGTGACAGAGTTATTGCAATGATGATGTAAAATTCATATTTATAAAAATCCCAAAACAAAATGCAAATATTTGTATCAGAATTCATTCGTCTTGAACCTAATCCAGCCCCACTGTGGATGGACTAGCCTCTTAAATACCAACCACAACAGATATACCCTTTATATCCTCTCATTCCTCTGAATTGCCAACCAAGAAGAGCTGACTGGCATCTTTAGATGAAGCATTTGCCTCTGGCTTCCCTCCATAAGGACAAATTAATTCCCAATTTCTTGGTCCAGGTGCTGTCTGTCTAATGCATCATGCACACATCCAGGGCATGATTCCATTCAGCCCGAAGCAATTCACATTAGAAATATTCGAGCCACACCTCTGTCCATTCACCTCTTTTTCCTGGGGAGCCTGTGGCCATTCTTGACTCAAGAAAGGCAGGACGACTGTGGCAGGAATGTTCCTTGTGATGGTGACCAAAGACCACAGCAATTCAATATGCTCACTGATAAATAGTCCCACTGTGGTTCACACTTTTCTGGTTGCCTATCTTCCTCTAAGTTTTTTCTTTGTTGTTTTTTTTTTTTCCCTCTCTCTCTTCCTTCCTTCCACCTTCCTCCTCCTCCTCCTCCTCCTCCTCTTCCTCCTCCTCCTCCTCCTTCTTCTTCTTCTTCTTCTTCTTCTTCTTCTTCTTCTTCTTCTTCTTCTTCTTCTCTCTCTCTCTCTCTCTCTCTCTCTCTCTCTCTCTCTCTCTCTCTCTCTCATTTTGAGAATATGTGTTATTACTTTCCAAAAAATGAATCAAAGGCTACCCATTTCTGAAAGCTAGATACATATGGACAGTGCACCTTCATAATGATTGCTACAAAACGACTGGAATGCAAAGAATGGAACTCCCATAGAAGCTTTAAACCGAGTATGAGCAAACAGTGATTGCAGACTACATGTGGCCTACCCAGTTTTATAATAAGACTCGTGATCTAATGGCAAAGCAAAAGGAATCAGAGAGAAATGGCTCCTATGAGCTCCACATGTAGCTTTCAGCCAGATGGTGGCAGGGTTATTCCATCTAATGCAGAATCCTGGGATCTGGCTCTTATGAGAAGTTAGGGCACTCAGCCTCACCATTCACCTGTCTTAGTTTCCTATTGCTGTAAGAATTGACCACATACCTAGGGGCTTAAAACAACACAAGTTTATTCTCTTGTTCTGCAGTTTAAAATGAGTCTAAAAGGGCTAAAATCAATATGCTGGCAAGGCTGGTTCTTGGGATCTAGGGAAAATTAATTTTGTCTCTTCCGGTTTCTAAAGGCTGCCAGCATTCCTTGGCTTGTGGCACACCACTACAATCTCTGTTTCTGTGGTCACATCGCTTTCCCCTTACTACCCACTCTAATCTCCTGCCTCTCTCTTATACGGACCCTTGTGGTTACCTTGAGACCACCCAGGTAATTCAGGATAATCTTCCCATATCAAGATCCTTAGTTTAATCACAGCTACAAAGTCTTTTTGCCACATAAGGTAATATTCCTGAGATTAGGATGTGTACATCTTTGGGCATCATTATTCCCATGATTGTTTGCCTGGTTCAAGCTGCCTTGACTAGTTAGGGATGAGAGGAATTATCTAACTGCAGGAGAAAAAAGCCCAAACTGGCTTAAATTGACAGAAGCTAACCATATTTTCTTATCGCTGTTCCAATATCTTAACTAGTTCTTGACACACAATAGGTACTCAAAATGACAAGACTGCAGTTGTCCCCCAATATGCATTTCACACTTTGTCCTATGTCAATAGAATGCCCTAATTTAGTTGGACACAAGGATGCTTGTCATTAGGTGTTTTCAAGTTCTGGCTCATGGGAGCAGAAGAAAGCTGTGCAGCTTCCAGACTACGCTCCTTGAGTGACACAGTGAGCCCTTCCTGCCTGTCTCCTGCCTGTCCTGCTGGCTGTCACTAAGATGTGATCACGGGGACAGAAACCACTGCACTATTCCATGAGATGGGAACCCTGAGCTGAGGACCAGGAAGGTAGGCAGAGCCTGGGTCCTCGACCTGGTGGGACTGCCTTGTCTTCCTGGGACTGTTTGTGCTCAAACTATTTACAGACAATTAGAGAACAATAAACTTCCCTCTTGTTTCCGCCTTTGTTCCAGGAGCCAAGCTTGTGTCCTAACATAGTTTTCAATGTATGAGCTTGATATCTCTCCACAGCTTTGCCACTAAATGGATATATGATCTTATATAGATCAGTTTGCCTCTCTGAACTTTAGTTCCTTTAGCTGAAAAATAGAAATGATAATGACGTGTATCTCATGTGTTGCAAATATGAAATGAGAGTGAACATGTGGCCATCATTTGTGAACTCCAAGGCACTTTATAAATATAAGGGTTGAAAGATTAAAATGTAAATTCTGATTCTTCTTCAAACGTGCTTGGCTTTTTAACATTTCATTGTCTAAAAGGCTCTGCCAATTTTCTCATTGACTTTCACTTATTTAATAAGGTCAGCAGTATAATTTGTACTATATATGTACACTTTTTCTTCTAGGATTTAATAAAACTATTTTTATTTTGAATAGAAAAAAATAAGACCCATTAATTATTATTTTTCTGAATAATGTTTTCGCCACTAACCTTTCCTTCTACCCTTTTAAGTTACTGGCTGGGGCTTCTGTAACAAAAGACGGATTACAAGGAGAAAAGCATACAAATTTATTTAATATAAGTTTTATATTAAAATAAATAAATGAAGACCCAAAGATCCAATTTGAGGTGAACATTTATATACTGAATTGGAGAGAAGGTAGTAAATTCTGCAAGCATGACAAAACGAAGGGCTGGCGCAGAAAATGGTGAGAAAGCAATTGGGAAAATAAGGGTTAGATTCACAAGCTTGTTTGTACAGATTTTTCTATACTTTGACTTCTCATCTTTGGTGATAAGAATGGACATCTTCCATGCGGTGTTTTATCTCCTTCGGGAAGTAAGAAGGAGGGGTCAGAGCACCCATCTTGCATCGCATCGGCTGTTTTTAAGTGCTTTTAGGTCAAAATACTCTTTATGCCAAAGTGGCATATTTTGCACTCTTCACTGGGCTTAAATGATGCCCGTTCCTCTGTCGGTGAACGTGTGTAAGAGAACACGGTCACCCACGTTCGGACTGAAATGGAAACTGGAAAAGGGAATGGGAAAGGCTGTGTGCTGGTGGGATAAGAAGTCAAGTTCAGGAACTAGGATTGGTTGCCCAGAGTGGAAACCCTTTCCGACATGAAGAGAGTGGAGCGTACCCTGCCCAGGGAGCCGGGGACAACAGCTCCGATGTTCTCAGTGATGCCTGGTCTCCCAGCTCAGATCCGGAGCTCCAGGTAAGCCACCGTTTGAAGTCCACATTCAGAATGTGCTGACAGCAGAGCTTGAAGGCACAGTCAGCATAGGGTGCAGTCTGGTTGCTAGACTGTTCTTCCAGGTCCTAAGGCCTCTGGGTGCACCTCAGGTTGGCTTTTTTAGTTACTCTTTATTCATTTTCACTCTTTACCATTCTACCCTCTACGGGACCTCAGTTGTGGCAGAAAAATGAGAACTTTGAAACGGAAGAAAGCAGGTAATATTGAACTCTTACATTGTGGCATCGGCAGTCCTTAAGAAAAGGCTTTATCAATGTTTAATAGAGTGAAGTGAACATGTGGTCCCTTTTGTTACCCTTTGGTCTCCACATAATAAAAGTTATCCACTGACAAATTTTACCATGTTTGTGCGCAGATTCAAAAGCAATCCTTGCCTTGACTGGTTTGGCTTGGTGGATAGAGTGTTGGTCTGCAGACCGAAGGGTCCCAGGTTCAATTCCAGTCAAGGGCACGTACCTAGGCTGCAGGCTCAACCCCTAACCCTGGTCAGGGCATGTGTGGGGAGGCAACCAATTGATGTGTCTCTCTCACATCGATGTTTTTCTCTCTCCCCCTCCTTTCCACACTTTCTAAAAATCAATGGAAAAATATCCTCGGGTGAGGATTAACAAACAAAAAAATACATTTAAAAATTTAACTGCTTGTGGTAATCCTGTGGTGAACATGTGTTCACACAGCTCCGGGTGCGGTGGCAATGGATGCTCTGGACCCAATTGTAAAGCCCCAAACGAAAAGGGCCAAGAGATTCCTTGAGAAGAGAGAACCAAAACTCAGTGCAAATATTAAAAATGCCATGCTTATTAAAGGGAGACGTGCAAATGCAGCAGCCACACAAGTACTTAGCGATGTGTACGCTTTGAAAAAACCACATGGCATTCTGTATAAAAAGAAAAATATTAGGAGACCCTTTGAGGATCAGACACCATTGGAATTTTTTTTCAAAGAAGTCAGATTGTTCTTTATTTATGTTTGGCTCCCGTAATAAGAAGCGGTCAAATAATCTAGTAATGGTTTGTGTGATTGAATTAGGTATTGAGAAGTTTGTCTCTCTAAAAGATATTAAGAATAGTAAACGCCCTGAGGGAATATGTTAATATTTGCTGGTAATGATTTTGATGTAACAGAAGACTAGAGAAAGCTAAAAAAGTCTACTTATGGATTTTTTCAGGGGCCCCGCAGTATTAAATATCCGCCTGGCTAGCTTAGAGTATGTCCTACACTTCACTGCGCTGAACGGAAAGATTTACTTCCAAAGCTACAAGCTGCTGTTGAAGACATCTGGTTGCAGAACACCACGGATTGAATTGGAACAGACAGGACCCTCATTGGACCTGGTGCTGAGGAGGACACATCTGGCCTCAGATGATCTTTATAAGTTATCCATGAAAATGCCAAAAGCCCTCAAGCCAAAGAAAAAGAAAAATATCTCCCATGATTCTTTTGGTACAACTATGGAAGGATTCATATGCAGAAGCAAGACCTAAACAAACTACAAACCAGAAAAATGAAGGGGCTGGAGAAGCGACCTGTAGAAAGGATAACAGGAGACCGGGAGAGAAAATCAAAGAGAATTAAAAAAAAAAGATGGAACTTAGCCAATAACTCATTTCTTGTCGTCTGTTGACAGAAAGAGAATTATGTCAAGCATCAAAATAAATTAATTAATTAAAAAATTTAGAAAATAAAAGAAATCTTTAATTAGTAATTAAATTTCAAATTTGCAGTTCAGCGGTCATTCAGACCTTTCTACTTCTGTGTTTGGCGTATATGGGGCACCTTTTGGAAACTGTTCCACATGCAAAGGGTTGTTCTGGGCAAATACCAAACTGGTGCATGCAAAGCCACCCATTCACTGCAATTACACACTGGAAGCTCATGAGAGGTGCATGAACCGCTTCCTGTGTGAGTTACTCAGCTTTATGCACAACTTTTCTCATCGGAAGGACCGCGTCTTCTGGCTCTACCTTTAATAATGGTGATAATCATAATAACGGTAATAATGCAGCATTACTTTCTAATTACGAAGAAAATTCCTCCTAAGGAGCTCAAAGCACTTCACAGACATGATCTCATTCGTTCCTAGAACCTCTCTGCGCTGCCTGTCAGTCACTAGCAAACTATCATCCCAGATAGTCACTTTCCACTTCTCAGTGCTCTCACAGGCCAAGCCGGCAAGGGGAGGCTTCGCACGCCCCAAACTCTGGCAGAAACTTTCAGCTGTTTCTCAGTAATCTTTCTGATTCAACTTTAGATATCAGTATCTAAAGCATCACATGCCAGCTGCACATCTACAGAAGAGAGACTTTCATGGTGTCGGAATATCCTTAGACAGTGTCCCGATACTTGGAATACCCTGGGAAGGCGCTCTGTATTCTCTGTGAATGGAGAGCCCCCAATACACACATCTCCTAGCTGCAAATGGCTTGCTGCTGCTGCTCTTTCACAGAGGGGAGCCCCATGTCTGGATGAGCCCTCCAAAAGGGGGCTCAGCATACAGCCTCACAGGCCAGATCTGGCTAAGATGAGTTTTACGTTTTTAGACGCTTACATGTATAAAATGGTTATATAGGTCCCTACAAAATATCCTCGATTTTGCCTCTTAAATCCCAGTGTCTAAAATACTCACTCTGTGGTTCTTTAAAAGTTTGCTGGGCCTTGATCCAGAGAATGGGATTGAAACGCAAAGGTAGGGACGAGGAAGGTGAGTAGAATAGGTAGTTCCTGAGCTATGTAGGGAAAGATCCTGATGCTAAGATTGAGAGGCAGTAATTAACCTGACGGGAACAGGCAAGGCCTGGCCATGATTTACTGGTGCTCTAAATGCCCATTTAATTTCTCGGAGGGACTGTTTCTTGAGTCCTAATATATTTTTTCCAGAAGTCATTTTGTATGTCTCCAATGTGGCTACACTCAGTGATAGTTCTTCATTTCCTCTTGAGGTTCAGATCTTCAATTGCTGAGATAATCACATGGGTGTATTTTTAACTTGTATGTATTGCTTGTGTCTCAGCTATTTTATTTTTACCAGAAAAAAAAAAAGGATGAAAAGCATAGCTACGACATACCTTGGAGATGTTAACTAGTCTTCACAGTCAGTGAATAAGCAATGGGTGTGGTATTCTTGACTTATTCGTGGTGTTTTGTTCTTCTGGTCTCTCAGCTTTAGATTAAGCTACCGCCTAAATTTTAAGGCATTCAACATTCAGAACCTGTTTGGAGGCAGTTTGGTAAGAACCCACAGGAAAGGACAGATTGGTTGATGGGCCTTGTCCTCCAGGGTCACAGAAGACGACTGCTCTGCTCTGCTTCTGAGGATAGCACCGCCTTATCTGGTCTCCTAGGTCCCTATGTACTCCTCACCTTGGCATTTTGATTATTTTTTTCCCTTCCTGTTCATTCTTCCCATTATTCCTCCTGTTGGATCCAAAATTTGATCGGATAAAACGATAATGTTTGAACCAAGTAATACTGGGCCCTAGTGTTTTCTGTGGGCTGCACCATCCGTAGTAAATAGAGTTATCTCTGACAATGAAGGGGCAAAGGCGATGTTGAGTACATGTTTCCTGGGCATAATGTTCTTAATATGTGAGTACATCACAGCAGCAATCCATCCCTACATGTGAGCCAGGGTACTAAATATCATGGACAGACTTTCCCTAGTCTTGTCCTCTCCCGTGATATAGAAAAGAAAGGATGAGATGACATGAGCAATTGCTGGAGGAGTAGTCAACAGAACAAACCTATTTGATGTGGGTTTGAAAATCACGTGAGCTGTAAAAGAGATTAGTCACCAGTCATGGTACTTTGTAAACCAAGAAAACATTTGATGGCAACAGATAACCGAAGACAAGAAGCAAGTAGTAAAAATAATTATTGGAAGTCAATGTTAAGGTTCTATTTGAAACATTAAAAAGTAACCTCTGAAGTGACACCAAAAGTACAAAAGAAAAAATAGATTAGTTAGACTTCATAACAATTAAAAGTTGTTAGGTATCCAAGAACATTATAAAGAAAGTAAAAAGACAATATACAGAGTAAGAAAATATTTGCAAATCAGATCTGAAAAGTGATTAATATCCAGATTTTATAAAGAATCCCACAACTAAACACAAGAACAAAGAACTGAATTTAAAAATAGGCTAAGGACTAAGTAGATATTTCTCTAAGAAGATATACAAATGGACCATAAGCACATAAAAAAGATGCTCAACACCGTTAATTGTTAGGGAGATACAAATCAAAACCACAATGAAATACTACTTTATACCTACTAGGATGGCAATAATAATAATAACAAAACTAGAAAATAATAAATACTGGTGAGGATGTAAAGAAATTGGAATCCTATCACTGATAAGAATGTAAAATGGTATAGCTATTGTGGAAAACATTTTGGTTCAACATAGAACTACAATATTGCCAGGAATTCACTCCTAGTTATATATCTAAAAGAATTAAAAGCTGGTACTCACACCAATGCTCATAGCAGCATTATTTACAATAACCAAAAGTTGGAAATAACCCAAGTGTCCATTAAAAGATAAAGGGATAGACAAAATGTAGTATATACATGCAATGGAATACTATCCAGCCATTAAAAGGAATGAAATTTTGATATATGTTACAACCTAGATGAACCTTAAAAACATTATGTTAATGAAATAGACCAGACATAGAAGAACAAATATCATCCCACTTATATGGGGTACCTAGAATAATTAAATTTCTATAGAGATAGAAATAGAGGTTACCAGGAACAGAGAGTGAGGGAGAAGTTGTTGGTTAATGAGTACAGAGTATATGTTGAAGATGATGAAAAAGTTGGGGTATAAGCAGGGGTGATGGTTACACAACATTGTGAATGTATTTAATGCCACTGAACTGCATACGTACAAATGGTTAAAATAAAAATATTGTTATGTATATCTTACAATTTCTAACAGAAATCCCTGGTTGTTTGCTGAAGGGCTAACTTTTTTGTTTGCATTTTGGGCTTTTCTTCTCATCATTAGGAACGGGGGCTTACTAACTAGAAACTGACAGCAAAGTCTTCTGCAACAGCAGCTGTGATTCTGCATGCCTCACCGGGAGCTGGAATCATGCCTGTCATTGTAATTTCAGCACACGTGGACTGAGCTTGGGATATGTGTATTATAGAGCAGAGCTACAATTCATCTTAATGATGGTATGTGAAGGAACATCTCGGCAGGGCACCTTAATGAAATGACAACTGGTTGAAGACTTGAAGATTAAAAATACCCAAGACTTTCAGAAGCCATATCTATTCTCATTTGGATCTTTTAAGGGATAGTGTACAATGTTCTCAGCTAAATAACAAGAAAGCTTTATAACAAATAGAGTAAAAATCTTTTAAATATATTTTTCAAGGATGCCCTTAGAAATGTCTAAGCAGAAAACCTAAAAATATGAACCAAATTCTCAGGTTGGAATATATCATACAGACAACTTCTGGCAGAACCTTCCTAATGAATGGTCTAAAACACTGCAAGGAAATATTTACAGGTCCCTCTGTGGAGCAGATACTCTTGGTCAAGTCCTATGTTAGATACAGTACGTACATTCTATCATTTAGCTCAGAGTGGTCCTATGAGGCAAGGTAATAGTAAACCCACGACAGTGACGAGAAAACTGAGGCTCACAGGTGATAAGCAAATTAACTGGAGCTCATAATAGACAAGGCTTCATTGTTATTAAGGCATGACTATCATTTGATAGGAAAAACATGGCCATATTATCTCATTTTATAATCACATTGATCAATATCATGAAGAATCACTATTCCTTAGGATGTGCTTTAGGAAATGCTAGACATACCATTTAAACTTCTCAGTGTGATATCATATGAGGAACTTTGAGATCTGACTCACACAACTTCCGAGACATCATGGGAAAGGCCTGGGCTCCAGAATCAGATAAATTTGAGCTTGAATCCTTCACCTTTGTGAGCCTCATTTTCCTCATCTATGAAAGACGTTAATAACACCACTTTGTGTGTAGTTGTGAGGGTTAGAAATAATGTGAAGAAAGATTTATTATTTTAGCCTCTCAATAAGTGGACGTCTTCATTGTCGTCGTCACTGACTTTTTCATCCATTTACGCTATTCCCACATGAGCCCTGTCCTCAAGTCCTGCCATCAAGAGAAACTATTTTATCAGGACCTAACCTCTGAAGAATTTATCTCAGCCTAACCAATCTGAGGGATGGGAAATACCCAACTCCACCCCCCTCTCTCCATCCTGTCTCACGTTAGGAGTGCAGGGCTGAAAAGGGTTGTGAGCCCAAATCATAGTATTATAGACCATCCCCTCTTCTCCCCACCTCATCACCATCCCACTAAAGGCCTATTTAGTTCTTTTATCCAACATGTCATCCCAGCTTTCAATAAAAAAAATGACAAGATATACTAATAGGCAACAAATGCATCTTATAGAGAAAGAAGAACCATGAAAAACTAGACTCAGATATGGCAAGGTTGTTAGAATTTTTAGACTGGGAATTTAAAACAACTATGATTAATATGATAAGAACTCTAATAGATAAAGTAGACAGTGTAAGAATGGCTAGGCAATGTGAGCAAAGAGATGAGCATTTTTAGAAAGAATAAAAATAAATGCTAGAGGTAAAAAACAATGCAATAGAAATAAAGAATGCCTTTCAGAGGCTCAATGGTAGATTGGACATGGCTGAGAAGATACTCTCTGAGCTTTAGGATACATCAGTGGAAACTTCCAAAACTAAAAAAGAGAAAGAAAAAAAAAAGACCAAAAAGAAAAGAATATCTAAGAACTGTGGGACAACCACAAAAGGCATAACATGCATAACGGTAATACCAAAATGAGAAGAGAAACAAAAACAGAAGAAATATTTTAAGCAATAATGACTGAGAATGTCCTAAATTAATGTCAGAATCCAATCCACAGATTCAGGAAGCTCAAACACCAAGCAGGATGAATGCAAAACAAACAAAAAGATAACAAAACCGTACATACAGAACCAAAACAAAACAAAATGCATGTATTAAGTGAAAGAGACCAATCTTAAGAAGCTACATACTGTATGATTCCAATTTATCATGTTCTAGAAAATGCAAAATCATAGACATAGTAAAAAGGCAATTGGTTAAAAAAAGAAAAAAGATCATTGGTTGCCAGGAGTTATTCTCTCCAGCTCCCCACTGGTTTACTATACAGACGAAACTAACCTCTTCCTCTATAAGAAAGAATCCTTCATTTTTCAGAAAGAAAAACAAGGGAGCAATTGAACCAGAATTACAGGATTCCCTATGGTTGGCAGTAAATATTACTACATTCATAAGTCTTATCCTGTTGTAGCACATACCTAATGAATGATGACTCATTATATATTACAAGCAACTTCTGTTGGAGTAGGACTTAACTCTCAGTCATGGCAAGAGAGAATGTTTCTATTCTCCTGGGGAAGGGAGGGCACCAGCTTGGAGAATGGTATCAACGCTTCTGCTTCAAGGACCTGGGGTCTTGTCTTAGTAGTCCCTCTCTGCCTCTGTCCTTTTGGGCTCAACCATTTGAAGAGCTCCTAATATCTTACTTCCAGAACCTGAAGTGTGCTCAACCTCATGGGAAACCAAATAGCTAAATGTCTGTTATCAGGTCAACCTTCCTTGCCCACGTGCCCCTTCCAGTTACAGGCAATACTGGGATGCGAGCACACAGTCACTTGGGAAGGCTCACTGGGGTCACCCGGGTAGAGGAAGTAGCCAGCAGAGGCCATGTTCAGCTGATAATGTGTTGACAGTCCTTAGAAACTCTGGAATAACTGGAAACTCTGCACTTTAGATATTATCGTAGAAGTCTGCACCAGAGGCTTTTCTGTTGTTGGCGGTGGTGAAGCACGTAGTGTTCATATATGTGGTAGGCTGGAACAGCAAGCCCCCAAAGCCAAACACTGAGCTGCACTCCAAGACTAGTACTCCACTTGGCCCACTGCTCTTCCTGCCATCCCATTGAAGGAACCAATATAAAGCTTACCCAGAGACCCCTGGCCAGTGTGGCTCAGTTGATTGAGCATCATCCCATACACCTAGAGGTCACCCATTCAATTCCCAGTTGTGAGGGGCACATGCCCAGGTTGCAAGATTAATTTCAGGATGTGGCCAACTGTGCACATGGCCAGAGTGGAAGCGATGCAGGAGCTGATGAACGCATGAGCACAGTGCTCTTCTGCACGCTATGGGCTCCCATGTGGATACAAAATAGCCATTTAATTGTCTCATTAAAATTCTTATTTCCTTCAAGAAAAATCTCTGAGAAACAAAAGGGAAGTAAAATACAAGTGATCACTTCTGGTTGTTTTCAGAAGTCCATCAGCTCTCTGAAAGCAGTCTTCTTGGTAAAGAATTACAATGGCATTATATGGTTCCAGGATAGGGGTACACATAGTAAATATATTACCTTAGGTCATATTTTTTTCCCCTCAAATTTAACCTCCAAATAATTACATATTATTTACAAATTTCAAATGTTATCTCACTGTGTCATGGTCTCCATAATAAATAAAAACTAATGCGTAAGAGAAAAAGAATAAGATAAATAATTTCAAGGCCAACGATGTGTCACTTGTAGATTAAGTTTGCAAATCTATTCATTCAGTATGCTCGATTGGGAAGATCGGAGATACAGAGTTAGTTCCCTAAGTTACCTTTTCCTGAGAAATAACTAATTGGCATGTGCTGTGCTTTGTTAAAGAAAGCAAACACCCTTCATGAATATAAATGTAATGTCTTTTGAAGCAAATAAGTCTAGATTTTTTAAAAACTGCCTCTCCCTTCTTTTCTGGATTCTTCATTTTTGAGAAACACAAAATTCTATGTAGTCTGTATAAGTTTTCACAAACAAATAAAAAGCTTCTGGAACCAGTCTTCTATTCATGGGTTTCCATGAGCCATAACGGGCAATGTAACCGCAGTGTATAACTCATGAGCAAGAATGTGTCAAAACAGTTGATTCACCTCTTCCATTAACAGAAACCAGGCAGAACTACTGACAAAACTAGATGTGTAGTTTCTGCAGTGGATGGGATGGAAGCACACAGTGTTACAATGCTGATACTTAATACAGTGTGAAGGGACACCCCACCTGCCATGGCCTCCTCTTCCTGAGAAGAAAAAGTCAAGGGTACATTGTGTGTCTATGATGGCAAAGCCAATGACAATGAAACCCCTAACTCCTAAATTCTGTGTGTGCACGAGTTTTATTAGCATACTTAGAAGAGGTGTTATTTCTCTAAACATTGTGGGAAAACTCTTGGTATACATGAAGTTTTAATGAGTCTATAAAAACAACTTCTAAAATGCTCAAGGTTTAGAAGAGAGAGAGAAAAAGCTTAGGAGAGAGAGAGAAAGAGAGAGAGAGAGAGAGAGAGAGAGAGAGAGAGAGAGAGAGAGAGAGAAATTAATCTTCAAAGTTTATTATGTAAGGTAACATGCTTGATAGTTATAATTTGCCCAAACTATTCCAGACAAATGAGTCTACTTACTGATTGGGGGCAGGGGACAGGGACAGAGGAGGGGAGGAGAGGAGAAGGGAGGAGAAGGGAGGGGATAGGTGGGGAGAAGAAGGGAGGGATAAAGGAGGGGAGAAGAGAGGATGGGAGGGGATGGGAGGGATAGGAGGGAGGGGAGGGACAGAGGACAGGATGGGAGG
>PVJC01038637.1:0-16653 GCA_004026665.1 Murina feae | reverse complement strand
AAGAAGAAGAAACAGGTAAAGATAAAAACTATGAACAACAAAGGGACAACAAATACCTATCAACCAGGAAATATAACAATTAAGTCAATAGAAATATCTGATGAACAGAATAAACTGGTGAATAGAATAGAAGTAAGGGCATAGAAAGGGAATGGACTGACAATTCTCAGGGGGAAGGGGGTGTGAGGGGTATGGGAAGCGACTGGACAAAAATCTTACATCTATGGATGAAGACAGGGGTGGGGGTAAGGGCACAGGGTGGAGGGGGGAACCAGGTGGAGGGGAGCTATGGGGGTTAAAAAAAAAAGGAACATCTGTAATAATCTGAACAATAAAGATTTATTAATAAAAAAAAAATAATCATCGAATCTAATAAAAGAGCAATATGCAAATTGATCCTCACACTCACAAATCACGCCCACCAGCCAATCAGGAGTGGATATGCAAATTAAGTCAACTAAGATGGTGGTGCCCAGTCCGCCTCAGCCCCACAAATGAAGTAGCCAGGCCTGTTAGCCAGACAGGTGGTGGGGGAGACGAGGGGGGCGGGCCAAGGGGCAGAGCCATCAATCACAGGAACCAGGGAAGGGGCAGAGCCAGCAATCACAGACGGGATTGAGGAGTCTTCTGCCCAAGCCTGCAGCCTCGGGCAGAGACCCCCAGCCTGGGAAGGGGCAAAGCCAGACATCTCAGGGGTTGGGGGTCTTCTGCTCAGGCCTGCATCCTAGGCCAGAGGCTACTGGCCTGGGTAGGGGTGGAGCTGGTATTGGATGGGCAGGGGTGGAGCCAGTGTTGGGAGTGAACTACAGAGGAAACACCTTTTCTTACTGCTCATTGGTTAAGCTTCCTGTATGCCACTGGTAATAATCTTAGTAACTTGGATAATAAGAATCCAAAAAGGCATCTAGGGTTTTCCCACCACACTCCTGGAGAAAAAAATGAAGGTCCACTGCTGGAGGGCTAAGAAATGTCATATCCTGCCCTAGCCGGTTTGGCTCAGTGCATAATGCTTCAGCTTGCTAACTGCAGGGTCTGGGTTCAATTCTGACCAAGAGCATGTACCTAGGTTGCAGGCTCCTCCCTGGCCGGGGCCCAGGTCAGGGCTCATGCAAGAGGCAACCAATCAAAGTGTTCTCACTTTGATGTTTCTCTCTGTCTTTCCCTTCTCTTCTACATTCTCTAAAAATCAATGGAAACATATCCTCAGATGAGGATAAAAAAAAAAAGAAAGAAAGAAATGTCATATCCTATGAAAGACACATCTTGAAAATGCCTAAAGAAAGTTGTCATTTTTTCATGGTAAAGGGACTGGAGTCCCTGTTAATGAAAACACCTTGGTGGCTGCGGTGACTGGCAGTGGCTGCAGCAGCGGGGTGATGGGGCTGGTGGCTTCCCCTGATTAGCCTGGTTGCCTCCCACAAAGGGAGGCCAGATTGCAGCTTAGGCCCCCTCCCCATGAGGAGCAGGGAGCAGACCTAAGCTGTCAGTAGGACATCCTCTGAGGGCTCCCAATATGTCAGAGGGGGCAGGCTGGGCTGAGGAACCCGCCCCCCACCCCCAGTGCACGAATTTCATGCACCAGGCCCCTAGTTATGGAATAAAAGCTTTTCTTATGTTAATAGTAACTCTTACATGATTTACATGAACTAAATTCCTTTTTCCCAATTCTACTACCAATATTCTTTCAATTGTTTGCTACCATTTCAAACAATGGAGAACACCACCAGAAAGGTGGTCAGCTAGAGAGTACTACCCAAATAATTGACAGAATTATGCTCATCTGGCTCCACGTTTGTAACTGAGCAGAGGATGAAAAAATACACAAAAAGTCTGTGTAGTAAATGTTCTAGACAGACACACACAAGACAACAGCTCCTAGAATGAATATATCATTTCTTTCACCTATTAAGTTCAGAGTACACAGCATAGATCATTTCTGAACGTAAACTTGGTCGTTTAACTATCATCTGAGGTTTAATGACTTCCAGGAAGACCATGTCTGCAGACCAGATACATGTGCTGCTTAGTCTATTTTACTTTTGGTTCCTTTCTCCAGCTTTCCCTGTGTCCTGTAGAGTGATGCAGTCCCCTCCCTTACCCTAGATTTCTAGCTGGGATTTAGCCAATGAAAGGAACCAGCATTGTAGGGCACAAGGATAGAGGCTGAGTATTTCCTAATGCCCGTCCATGCCTTTCAGGTATTCTGATAGTGGTTGTTCCACTATCCGTGGCCCCTGTTCAATGACTCAATAACACAGTTCCCTCATCTTGTCCCTAAGTCTTTTGAACTGTTACTTGCCGTTGTTAGTCCCGGGGTCTTTCACTAATGCTTACTGGTTCCCTTTAACCTCACTCCCACACATTTTGGTGGGGTTTTTTCTTTTGGCTTTTTTAAAAAATATATATTTTACTGACTTTTTACAGAGAGGAAGGGAGAGGGATAGAGAGTTAGAAACATCGATGAGAGAGGAACATCGATCAGCTGCCTCCTGCACACCCCCCACTGGGAATGTGCCTGCAACCAAGGTATATGCCCTTGACCGGAATCAAACCTGGGACCCTTCAGTCCGCAGGCCACGCTCTATCCACTGAGCCAAACCGATCAGGGCCCCACACATTAAGCAGCCTCTTCATTAAAGTCTCTTCAAATAAGTGCCTTAAAATGTGCTACCTACTTCTACCCGAGGACAGAACAATCATTCCATTTAATTGGAAATTGGGTCAGCCAAGAAACAGAGAAGATACTAGCAGTGGCCAGGTGGTACCCCAAAGTCAGGGGCCTGTGCTCCAGCTCTTTAGGTTCCAAAGTTCTAGGTTCCAATAACTCCAACTTCCTTCCTTGGTTTCCCTGAAGCTAGAGATGATAACTGCTTTTTGCAATTATTATTCTTGGGTTACTTCAATGTTCTCATTTTATTCTCTTAGTCCTGTAACAACCATGTAACCAATTCCCTGTAGTAATTTCCCTGTATTAAAATATCTAATGTGGTTTCTGTTTTCCTGACTGATACAGCCCACATATTCTTTTAATCCCCTTAAAAGAATTAAGATATAATTGATATATAAAATTATATTAGTTTCAGGCATACAACATAATCCTATATAATAAAAGGGTAATATGCAAATTGACCCTAACAGCAGAACGACTGGGAATGACTGGTCACTCTGACACACACACTGACCACCAAGGGACAGATGCTCAATGCAGGAGCTGCCCCCTAATGGTCAGTGCGCTCCCACAGGGGGAGCTCTGCTCAGCCACAAGCCAGAAGGCTGCCAGTACAGCGGTGGTGGTGGGAGCCTCTCCCGCCTCCTCAGCAGCAGTAAGGATGTCCGACTGCAGCTTAGGCCTGCTCTCCAATGGCAAGTGGACATCCCCCGAGGGCTCCTGGGCTGCCAGAGGGATGTCTGACTGCCAGCTTAGGCCCAATCCCCCCAAGCGGGCCTAAGCCAGCAGGTGGACATCCCCCAAGGGATCCCAGACTGCAAGAGGGCACAGGCTGGGCTGAGGGACACACACCACCCCCCCCCCCGCTCCCCCTGTGCACAAATTTTTGTGCACCGGGCCTCTAGTATGTATATATTCCAAGGTAAGTCTAGTTAACATCCATTACCACACAGTCACAATTTTTTGTTTTGTTTTATGATTAAAACTTTTTTAAGATCTACTCTCTTAGCAACTTTCAAATACACAGTACAGTATTGTTAACTATAATCACCATCCTGTCTATTCCATTCCCAGGACTTATTTTATAACTGGAAGCTTGTACCTTTTGACCACCTGTAAACATTTACCCATATTTTCTAAGATAAAATTACTAGCAAAGGATTAAGAGTTACTGTTAAAATAACAGCAATTAATTAAAATATTTATAACCACCTGAGCTTATTCATATGGTCATTTCTGATACCAAACATGAAATCCTTTTACCTTTTTTGCCTTTTCTAGCAACTTAACAGTCATATTGCCAGTTCCAGGTCCAACTTCCAGCACCACATCAGTTGGTCTCAAGGCAGCCTGCAAGCAAACACAAGCACTTTAGCTTCCCTGACCACATAATTTACACCTGAATATCTTTGCTAGAAAGCACTCAGTTAAGATATTTTATTCTAACTCAATTTTCAGGAACTTCTAACATTTCTAACATCTAAAATTATCTAACATTTGGTGCAAGTGGAAATCTAACACTTTTCCTAACTTGGGACAATAGTTAGGAGTCAGAAACCTAAATAGCAATTCTTTCTGAAGTTAGCATTTTACTTTCTACTTTAGAAATGATTTCAATAGCATCTTGTTACCAACTCTGTTATCAATAAATTCAAACTGGAAAGCACAATGTGCAATGATCTTGCCAGAAAATCATATTGTGCTGTACCAGGATTTCTCAATTCTCAACACATGTATGTTTTCGGGGATGCAGGAGTACCCAGAAATTGTACACAATAGTGGATGTTTGTATGCACACAGCCTGCGGTATTCTGGATCCATAGCTACTATCAGATGCTCAAAGGAATGCTAGGCCAACCCTCATTTTGCAAATAACAAGAAGTCAAGATGAGGTCCTTTAATTATATAATGCTCTTTGTACTGCTCCAGGATGCTCCTTTGTGGCCATGAAAGTAATTTGCACCTCCTATATTTCATGTCCTAGCATCCCCAATCATAGGAAACAACAGAGAACATCAATAACACATACAGGAGGAATACTCCAGAGTTTATATGTGGAACTGCATTGTACCATATAAGTTTCTTAGGAACAAACTTCCTAAGATCTCCGTTTAGACATATCCTTAGCCTCTTCAGTAAATAAAAACTAACAGTCATGGGTGAGACCTAGAAAAAGTGATTGTGGAATAATAATAATCTGGAATTGAACAAATGTCCAGCTATGAAGTAAATAATCTATACAAAGAAAAAGGATTCGGAACCAGTAGAAATCCAGATCCACAGAACTAAGCAAACCATGGCAAAGACAGCTTGTGAAACCCAGAAAATTCTTCAGTTCATTCAACAAGTCTTTAAAGAGCATCTACTTCGTGCCAGACATGCTCTGTGCGCTTAAATATTCCTAATAATAATTACTTAACAACTCCCTTTCCTTTTCCACACCCACCTTATCGATAATGCTGTTCACAATAAGAGGATTTTTCAAAATGTGCTGCCCAATCCCCGTGTTGAACATGAGTCCTGAAAGAAAACATGAAACAGCCTTAATTTTCCCACCACTATTATATATTAGGCCGTTGCAGAGAAGAAAGCACCTGACATGATGGACGGAAGGTATCTGCGCCAACAAGACGCAGCAAACGTCACCCAGGGGCCTGGCCTGACGCGCTCAGCCCATCACTTCTGCCGGGAAGGAAGCCGGAGACCGCGCTCCCGGACTCCCAGGACCGGCGATCTCACGGTCCCGGCCCAGATCTCGGTCCACGCCCCGGGCACAGCTCCCCCTGGAAGACCCTGACCCACCCCCCGCCGGCTGACCCACCCCCCGCCGGCTGACCCACCTCCCGCCGGCTGACCCACCTCCCGCGCTCTTCAGCTCCCGGCCCTGCTGCCGCTCGCGGCGGCGGCCGCTCGCCCCCGACTTGATCTTGGGCATTTCTGCAGGCAGCGGGCGCACAGGCCCAGGAAGTCAGCGAGGACCAGAGCCCGCTCCCCCAGTCTCGGCACCACGTGGGAACCGCCGGCCGCCCCGCCGCACCACGCCCAGCCCCCTTGGGGAGGGGACGGGCGAGGCGAGGGCCCGCCCCCGGTTCGCTCTGGGCTCCGCCCCCAGAAGGAGGGCCGGCCTTGGAGCCCAGGGGCCGCCGGGCATTGTAGTCATGAGCTGGAGGAAAGCCTAACCGTGGAAGCCTACAGATCCCAGAAGACGCCGCGCTACCGAGTCTGAAAGAGGATTGGCTAGCTTCGGTCTGGGCATGGTCTGTCGCCCAATGAGCACGGTCGGTTAGATGGGTTTGGGTGTGTTTCTCTGGGACTGTGGAGATTTCAGCTCCAAAAGCGAGTAGGCCTGGCGGGTGCTTTATAGAAGCCAGGTCCTGGGGTCCTTGATGTCCAAAGAAGGTTTCTCTCCTGTTTCCCAGAACAGGTCGGGGTGGGAAACCCACGATCCTGGGCTGAGGAATTTGCTCCTCTCGGGAGTGATTTCTCTACTTGCGCTTTTTGGAAAGCAATCCCGAGAGTAAAATGCAGCGCGAGTCTAGTTCCACTAGTTCCACTAGGGCTAGTTGCTTCGCTTCCATTCCAGCCATGTCCTTCTCCTTACGCATTTATTGAGCTCCAGCTGTTTATTAAATACTGCTGGGTGGTGGAGAGTCAGAGTTAAATAGGAAACTGGTCTCAAAGTTTATTCCATCGAGAGAGACAAAAACTACTAAATTCAGTAAAAGTGGTCATTGGTATGCACTGGGTATTGTGCTAGGAAAAGGTATCCAGAGCACAAGGTCCCTGTCTGTTGTGCCGGCCAGAATAATGGCTTTAGTTTTTAATATTTCTGTGTGTAGCCTGTTTCCTTGAAGAAGTTTTTTTTCTGTCGTGATCAAAGCTGACTCTTCCCTGCGCAGTGAATTTTGTGTATTCCCAAGCCTTGGTTTTTCTTTGCTGTACTTTAACACAGGAGAAAACAACTACCTATTTCATTCCATTAATCATTAATTTAGTGCACAATTCTGGAAAAATCTAGCGTATCAGATGTTAGGAATAAAAAGGTGAACATGACATGATCCCTGCTTTTAAAGAATTTTCGGTCAAGAGGAAGACACTGCAATAGTGAAACCATTTCTTGATCAACTAGGTATCAGGTGCTTTAGTTACATGAACTTATTGAACATTTTCAAACAGTTCTCTGAAATAGGTCTTGTCATTATATCCATTTTACAGATGAAGAAATTGAATGAAAAAAAAAACACAGATTAATATGTTGCTGAAGATCATACAGTAAAGATGACAGTCTCCTCTTGAGCCTAAGTCTATATTCCAAAGACTGTGCTTATATTAGAGAAAATTGGGGAACATTTTCAAAATATGATATTTGAGCTGAGTCTTTAAAGGACAATCAAAAGTTAGCCAAGGGAAGGTTGGGACTTCAAAGGGAACGGTACTAATAATGCCAAGATACAAAGATGTTTAAGGAAGAAAAAGAAGCTTGGTATAGCTGAAGAATAAGCAGGTCAGGTAAATAGGGACTTACTGCGAAGGAGCTGAAATGTGAACTGCTGGAGTTCACACAGTGCAAATAGACAGTCCTGGGCTCCACATTTAGCTGGGTTCTGAACCCCGCCCAGACCCCTCCTCTTGAATTCCCCCCAATCTTCCTCTGTCATGCTCCAGATTGGATCTTCAAGTTTTCTTAATTCTTCTCAGTCTTCCTTCCCTATCACCTCTGCGGCTCCTCAGAAGGAATGCAAGATCACCTTAAGGACACTCTGGTCTTCCCAGTCACTCACTGTTCTACCCACAGGAGGTACAGTGATGAGCAAAATAAATTGGAGCTTACATTCTAGTGAGGAAAAAAACAGACATTATGTCAGGTGGTGATGAGTGTAAAGAAAAATGTAAAGCAGAGGAGGGACCAACAGGGTGGGTGGGAGAGCTATTTTATGTTGACAATAAGAATGGGAACCAAATGATAATTTTCTTTTGGAGTAAAATAGCAAGACTTGCCCGAAAGAGGTCACATATTTTAATCCACACAAACTAAATGACTGAAGTGAAGATACTCATTTAGTTTACCTAGAGACTAAGTTAATGTTTGGCTATAAGCCTTAAGCTACCCTTATCAGAAACACTAGGACACACAAAATTCATATGTTGAAGCCTTAACCTCCAGTGCATCAGAATGTGACTATATTTAGAGATAGGGCCTTCAAAAAGGCAGCTGAATTAAAGCGAGGCCTTCAGGGTGTAACCTAATTCAAAGTGACTGGTGTCTGTGTGAAAGAAGGAAGTTTGCACAGAGATACCTGGGGTGTGGGCACAGAGGAAAGGCTATGTTAGAGCACTGGGAGAAGGCAACCAACCATCTGCAAGCTAGAAGAGGGGTCTCAGGGGAAACCAATCCTGCTGACATCTTGATCATGGACTTGTAGCCTCCAGAACTGTGAAAAAATAAATTGCTCTTATTTAAGCCACCCAGACTGGGGTATTTTGTTATGGCAGCCCTAGCAAACTAATACAGAATGTAATGAAAGTTCCCATTCCCAAGCCCACCCAAAACATTGTGGGTCAGAGTAGGATTGGGACCCGGCAAATGCATTTTAACCGGCCCTCCAGGAGTTTCTGACACACACAGAAATGGAAAAAAAGATGGGGAGAGCTACCATTATCAACACAGGGAAATTTATTCTATTAATTGGGATCACTTATTATTCTGGTCAAATTTCACTCATTTTGCCCTGCCTGGTGTGGTTCGGTAGTTGGGTGTTGCAGCCTACTGATGTTTCTCTCTCTCCCTCTCCCTTCTTCTAAAAATCAGTTTTAAAATCTTTAAAATTTTTCATTTATTTTTTTTCTGTTAGCCAAGACAGCATTCAGAAGTAAGACAATATTGAATGTACCGTGGAGCCATGAGTCCTAGGGACTTGTGTGATGCTGGGAAACGAGCTGTAATAAAGAAATGAGCATTGGGGTAGGGGAGGCAGGAGGAAGGGCAGGGGGAAAAAGAGATATATGTACTAATCTTTGTAAAGCTTTATGTAATGATAATTTTTTAAAAAATTAAAAAAAAACAAATAGAAAAAAATAAAAATAAAAATAAAAATATAAAAAAATTAAATAAAAAAAGAAATGAGCATTGGAAATTTATGCTGGAATGCATTAGTTATCTTTGCAGCTATGAATGGCTTAGTAATTATAAAAATAACTTCATGCTTCTCTGGTTCATTTCATACCCTTTTAAATTAAAATATTGTTATTTTTTCAATTTGGGTGTGCACAATTGATGCATGGCCATTCTTAGAGTTTTTTGTTGTTAATAAAATGATTTTAACTTAAAATTGAATTAAAATAGCATTTTATTTGATAGAAGAAGAGGCTTATTTACATTCACTGCACGTTTGAAATGATAACATTGTAAATGTGCCAGGGAATATAATGAATAAAAATAAAATGTTGTGTTTTTGTGTGAAGGAAGCCAATGTTTCTCTAATTTAGCATTTGCTTCACCAACTTGCTGCTTTCTCTTTTTAGTTCTCAACTGTTTTTTGCGGGGGGGGGGGGGGGGGGAAGCACTGCATTTATATTTCAAATATATTCTAAACAGATCTAATTATGATTTAATTTAAATTAAATATTTGTTTGTCTTCTCTAGAGAACCTGAGATTATGAGAATATAACAATGAAGTGCAGCTGTACACATTTGTTTTGTACATAGTATGTGATTAGATTATACATTCATAGTTGCTGAAGCTAGAACCTCCAAGTGATTCTTACTTTGGGGTCTTGAAGTTTGTGTAGGCAAAATGTTGTGTATATGCACTTTTCTAAATTACAGCTTTCTTTAGATTTCCAAAGCATCCATTATCCTCATAGAAAAAAAATTATTGTTCTAGGCCAATTTCTTCATTTTACTTCCAATTATGCTGTGTTTCTTTCTTTATCACATACTAGGGGCTTGGTGCACAAAAATTTGTGCACTCGGGGGTTCCCTCAGTCCAGCCTGTGTCCTCCCACAGTCTGGGACCCCTCAGGGGATGTCCACCTGCTGGCGTGCCTGGCCAGCCTAGGTGAGGGGCTGATGGCTGTTTGCAGGCTGGCCAAGCCCCCCAGTGTGGATCCTCACTCCACTGGGGCATGACAAGCCTGTGTGATGGGTTGAGGGCCGTTTTCAGGCTGCCCACAGTCCCTTCAGGGTTCGAGTCCCTACTGGAGTACCTGGCCAGTCTGGGTGAGGGGCTGAGGGTCGTTTTCAGGCTTTCAGGCTGTCCACAGCTCCCATTAACCCAAGGTTCCAGCGAGGCTGGCTGGAATCAGGTTTCTGGGGGTTATTTATCTTCTATAATTGAAACACTGTTGCTTTGAGCCGAGGCCTAGGCAGATAAGGAAGCCTCCTGTTTGTTTCAGCTCCATGGCTTCTATAATTGAAACATTGTTACTGTGAGCAGAGGCTCAGCCAGCCTAGGCAGGCAGTTGCAATGGAAGCCTGCTGTTTACTCTAGCTCTGTGACTGCTGCCCTCCATCTTGGCTGGGTTAATTTGCATACAGCTGCTCTGATTGGCTAGTGGGCGTGGCTTATGCATCCCAGAGAGATAGTTAATTTACATATTACTCTTTTATTAGATTAGATTCCTTATAGCCTTGTTATGAACCAGCAGTGTTGACATTAGCTGGAAACTCATAAATGAAGAATTTCAAGCCCCACCTCAGACCAACTGAATCAGGATGTATTTTTTAACAAGATCCCCATGTGATTCTATGCATACTTAAAATTTGAGAAGTGCTTTTTTACCTTTCAGAAGATATTAAGCCCCCCAAACCACTACTCCCCCACCAAAAAAGAAACCCCACAATATCATCCAACTGATCATAAAATTCTGTTAGCATTTTAGCATGTATTTATTCCCAAAAAGGAGACCATCTGGATGTAATCCACTCTTTTCTCAATGCAGTGTGAATGTGTTAACATGTCAACAAATACATGTCCACATAATTTTTTGTGGCCAATTTGTATTTTATTACATATGCACGCATCATGATTTATCATTTATTTTTTTGGTGGTCATTTAGGTAAATTTTTTATATTTGTTTTCAAAAACAGTCCTGTATGATGAACATCCTTACAATGCAGAACTTATGATTGTCTGGTTCAAATCTTAACAGTCTTACTTCTGGTAGCTGTGTGACGTTAGGCAGGTTACTTGACTTCTCTGTGCTTTAGTTTCTTTATCTGTAAAATGGGCATGATAAAAAGCACCTCATAGGGTTGACTTGAGGATTAAAATTCATGATTCATATAAAGAGTTTAGTGCTGTTTCTGGCACATACTAAATGCTCACTGAATGTTATCTAATTAATTTTTATCAACACAACTATTTCCTCACAACTTCATTCTAAAGATAAGAAAACTTAGGTCACTAAGCTAGATAGTAGCAGAGGCTGGGAGAACTGGACTTCCTTTGTAACTTTCCATCCTTGCTATTGTTCTGGAATAGAGCGCCCAAGTCTAGGACCTTAAAAAGTAAATACTCGTGAGAGTAGAATTGCTTTAATAACTCTTTTTTACAGAGATGGACCGTAAAACAATGCCGTTTAGCAGCTGATACCTAGAATAGGGAAGAGTAATGGTTCGGATTTAAACTTCAGTTAACCCAGAGACAACTTTTCCCGGAGTCGGACAACCCGGACCTGTGATTTCTATGGTTACAGATATCGCCGAGTCCTGGCTCCCCGCTCTCTCTACTGCGCAAGCGCACGCTGCTGAGTTAGCCAACCGGCGCCTTTGGTTTCGAAGAGAAAGCCCCGCCCCTTTCTCCCTCCGCCGCCCTATCGCCTCCTTGCTTGGCCTCCCCACGGGCCGTGGGAGTGTGACGCAGTATTCGAGCGTCCGCATCGCGTGGAGCTGCGCCGCCGGACATGGCGCGTTCCTAGAAGCGGCTTTCGGCATCAGTAGGCGGCGGCGTGGGGACTGGAAGCGTGGGGTGCCGAACCAACCGACGCCCCTTTGTGCCGGCAAGCGAAAGCGGGAGAGCCGGGCTGTTCCGGACCGAACCCACCGGTGAGGCTCCGGCCTGAGGTCCCCGGAACGCTGAGCAGACGGGAGGAGTGGGCTGGGCAGCGGAGACCCGGGAGACCCGGCAGGACCGTGGGGCCACCGGGAGAGGAAGGGGTGCCGTGGCGCGGCGAGGGCCTGCGGGCTTGGTTCTCTGCGTAACCCTAGGAACCCGTGGGAGCTCGGGGCAGTGCCGGTCGGACCGGAGCGGGAGGAATCGGGGTGCCGGAAGGCAGGCACTGGGTGCCAAGAGAGGAGAGCGTAGGGTGCCCATTGTGGCTGCGGTTGCGGGCCAGGGTGCTGCATTTGCCCTTGAGGGATAGAGACCGTGGTCTTCTTTAGTACGAAACCACTGCTGCTAATAGCAGTGCTGGGAAAGCTTTAATTAAACATTAGACCTTTGCTACCCTTTAATGAACAAGGGAAGGAAGTCTGCACGTTTTCCGAGAGGACCTGCTTGCTGAGGTATGGCCGCCAGGGCTCAAGCCCAGCGATTTCTGCAGCTTTATGTTGGGGGGTCTTGGTGATTCAGCAAATCTATTTGAGGCCTATTGCATTTTTTTTTTTTTTTTTATGACCTGGTGATTGAGGGAAGTAGTATTTTCAAAATGACTTGACCAAATAGCTAGGACTGGTAAATGGTTTGCTAGAGCCAGGATTGCTGTTTGACATGTCCTCTCCCCGCCCCAGTTTAAAGGAGCGCAGTTGTAGTGCGGTAGAGTCCTTGGAATTTGGTTATTCTTCAGAAGGGAGTAAGGAAGAGCGTTTTGCAGCCATGCTTTTTTTTTTCCCCTTGGATAAGGGAGGGCACTCCTCCATTTTCACATGATTTCAAACCTCTGTTCAGTACAGAGGTTTCAAGTTAAGGACAGAGTGACTACAATGTAAGATATTCATTGCACAGTATCTTTTCTTACATCTTTACATCCGAGGTCCCCAGATCGCTGAGTAGAAGGGAGGAGTTCCTGAGGAGGATTTTTGTGACATTACAATGAAAATCTCTCCTTACTGATAGTGATAGGATTGTGGAATCCCTCCCTCCCTTCCCCCCAACCTAGCACAGGGAATAGTAGAAACAGTTTAATTATAGCAATGCATTGTGGCAATATGTTACAGCTTTACGGCAGCTGAACTGTCCTGTCCTCATTAGACTTCCTATAGCAGAAGAGAATTCTCACCAAAACCAATTTAGTTATGGTAACATGATTAGAGGTTCTATGCAAATAAGTGAAGATTATTTTATAATTAATGTAAAAATCCTTAGATTATGTGATACGTGTAGTGAATGGGTATGCATTCAGATTAAACCAGAATGCAAAAGATTGCTTGTACTATGAGATGCTAAAGAGTCTTCCAGAGATAAATACATGTATTTTTCCATAAGTAAAAGTATTCATATTTTGATAGATAATGTTTGATTAGATAGGTTTTAACCTTTGAGTTTTGTGTAAGTACGTATGTTTGTATTTATCTTGGGCTTCTCTTAATTTCTTGTTATTGCTGGCAATATTATTCATTCCTTTTTCTATCTGCACCAAATGAGGATTGTCAGTTAATATCAGGTGTTTCAGGGAATAGCAAGACATAGTGCTTGTGTGAGTCTGAAGTGTCTTTGTTTGGTTTTGTAATATCAGGCTGATTACAGATAAGTTCATAATTACAAGCTTTGTAGAGTTTCAGTTGGATCAGTGTTCTCCACTCTTGCTACTCAAAGTGTGGTATATGGCCTTACCTGAGAATTTGTTAGAAATGCACAATCTCACCCTAGCCGGTTTGATTCAGTGGATAGAGCCTCCGCCTGTGACTGAAGGGTCCCAGGTTCGATTCTGGTCAAGGGCACATGCCTGGGTTGCCGGCTAGGTCCCTGGTATCGGGCATACAGGAGGCAGCAGATCAATGACTCTGATCATTGATGTTTCTCTCTCTCTCCCCTTCTCCCTTCCTCTCTAAAAGCAATAAAAATATATATTAAAAAAACAAAGAGCCCTAACCCGTTTGACTCAGTGGATAGAGTGTCACCCTGCGGACTCAAGGGTCCTGGTTCGATTCCAGTCAAGGGCATGTACCTTGGTTGCAGGCACATCCCCAGTGAGGAGTGTGCAGGAGGTAGCTGATCGATGTTTCTCTCTCATTGATGTTTCTAACTCTCCCTCTCCCTTCCTCTCTGTAAAAAATCAATAAAATATATCTACTAAATCAGAATCTGCATTTTAACAAGTGCTCCACATGACATGACACACTAGTTTGGTAAAAGAAGACTGAGGTTATGCACAAACCTGCATTGAAATTATAACATCATTTGTTTTGATATGAGGTAATCTTTTGCTGATTATTGAGTCTCATGTATCTGGTTGAAGAAACTAAGGCCTAGCAAGGGTAAGTGACTTGCATACGGTCACACATGTCCAGATTTAAAACCCAGGTTCTGACTCATTCCAATGCTTTTTGTTGGACAGATTATTAAAACTGAACCAAAGCATTCATGAACGACAGCAGGGTATTCACTATTCACTCAACAACAAACTTTTATTGAGTAATGGGCAGGCAGTCCAATAATTCTGTGTGTCTCTGCTAACTACTTCGGTTTCCTTTGGTGGTTTTTAAGCCACCATCTCCTTTCTTCCTTACTCTTTCTTGGATAATGTTGCTTTCTACTTCACAGAGGAAATGAAAGACATTGGTGGGAACTTCATTGCTTTTTTCCTGTTTCTTCCTCAAACGTGTCTATCTCTACCTGTTCATCTTTAATTGTGCTCGTAGGTTTTTCTCCTCAGTGACAGTGTTTCCTCAGTGTATCAGTTTGCTAGGACTGCCATAACGAAATACTGTGGATTGGGTGACTTAACAGGAATTTATTTTCTTACAGTTTGGGAGCCTGCAAGTCTAAGATAAAGGTTCCAATGGGATTGGTTTCCCCTGAGGCCTCTCTCCTTGATTCACAGATAACAACCCTTTCTGCCTCTTTACATGGTCACACCTTCACACACTAGAACCTCTGGTATCTCTTAATGAGGATGATGGACTGATTTTAACTTAATCGCTTCTTCAAAGATCTTATCTCTAATATTGAAGATACTGGGGTGGGGGCTCCAACATATCAATTTTGGGGGAACATAATCTGTAACACTTGGTTAATCCCTTTTTTTGCTGTGGATTGGCACTAATTTATCAGGATTTAAACACACTCATCTTAAATTCTCACTCTAGATTCATCTTCAGTTTCATTTATAATTATTTCCTTACGTTTCTTGAAAGTTGTCTATATTTATTTTTTCCACCTCATTACTTTTTTCTTTCAATATATTAAAGTCTGGTAATCCACTTCAGTCACTGAATTTAATGGGGGTGGTGGTTACCATTGATCTCTTTGTTTTAAAATGTACTGGAATCTTTTAAATCATTTGACATTTTGACTAGCTGTCCTTTGAAAAATGCTCCTATGTTTCTGCAACACTGGTCTGTGGACTGAAGGGTCCTGCGTTCGATTCCGGTCAAGGGACTTGCCTGGGTCGCAGCTCAAACCCTAGTAGCGGGGATGGGAGGCGTACAGGAGGCAACCGGTCAGTGTTTCTCTCTTATCACTGATGTTTCTCTTTCTCCCTCTGTGAAATCAATAAAAACATTAAAAACAAAGTGTGCGTGTGCATGTGCGTATGCGTGTGCATGTGTGCCTTCTCATATATATATTATTGATTTCAGATAGGGAGGGAGAAGGATAGAGAGATAGAAACATCAATGGATGAGAGAGAATCATTGATTGGCTGCCTCCCACACGCCCCCACTGAGGATTAGAACCTGCAACCTGGGCATGTGCCTTTGACTGGAATCGAACCTGGGACCCTTCAGTTCTCAATCTGACGCTCTATCCACTGAGCCAAACCAGCCAGGGCTGAATTCATTTATTTAACAAATATTTATTCATCACCTTAAAAATAATTTTGAAATGTGTTTTCATTGATTTTTTTAGAGAGAGAGAAAGGGAGAGGGATAGAGAGCTAGAAACATGGATGAGAGAGGAACATTTATCGGCTGCCTCCTGCACGCCCCCTCCTGGGGATCAAACCCACAACCCAGACATGTGCCCTTACTGGGAATCAAACCAAAGACTTCTTGGTTGATAAGTTGACACTCAACCACTGAGCCATACTGGCTGGGCTAGTCATCACTTTTTATATGTGCTAGTTACTGTTCTATATTCTAGTAATACACCTTTGAACAAATCAAAGTCCTTGGTCTTTGGAATTTAAATTCTAATCCGGGGAGTCTGGACAATAAACTCATATGTATTAGAATGTCAAATAGTTAAACGTGTTATTTATAAAATTACAAAGGATACCTACACCAGAGAGTCTGGTTGAAGGGTGATTGGGCAGTCAGGGAAGATTTATTTTAGTTGATAACTTGAGCAGAGACTGATTGAAGTTAAAGAATAAGACATGCAGATATCTGGAAGAAAGAAGTTTTCCAGCTAGTGTGGAACTGCTGGGTCATAGGATATAACTTGGTCATAGAGGACACACACACACTTAATTTCATTAGCAATGGCAAATGAAAGTGGTTGTACCAATTTATGCTTCTAGCAGCAAGACATAAGGGTTTCTACTTCTGTACATTCTTGCCAGCACCAAATATTTGTGGAATTTGTAATTTTTGTCAATCAGATTATAAAGTAATATTTCAAATTTTGAAAAATTTCTGATAACCAGTGAGGTAGTATTTCTTCTGATATTTATTAACCATTTACCTTTTTGCATGTATGAATTGCCTGTATTCTTTGTCCAATTTTCTTTTGTGGTGTTTCTTGTATTGCTGGTTCACAAGGTTTTCATGTATATTCTGTATAACAAATCTTTTGTCTGCTGCAGTCATATAAATTTTTTTCTTCTAATCTTCACCTTGCTAACTTTGTGTATGATGTTTTCATTGACTATTAATTTTGGTCTT